>JACEFZ010026972.1:0-223120 GCA_014155875.1 Cepaea nemoralis | reverse complement strand
CAACATCAGTGTGAGTTACAGGACCTGAGGTTTGCGTGAGTATCCGTTTGTCCCATGTCTGGCTTATTGGTGTGCAGACTGGTGGTTCCTGATGTTTCTAATCTCTATGATCTGAGTGGCCCCTGACTGCTATAAAAATTATTGTGCGGTGAGATAAACCAAATGACATGTTTATTTTCTCTATGATCTGAGTGGTCCCTGTGTGTCATAAAATGACTGTGCGGTGAAAGAAACTAAATGACATGTTTCTTTTCTCCATAATCTGAATGGTGCGATAAAATAACTCTGCGGTGAAAGAAACCAAATGACATGTTTCTTTTCTGTATGATCTGAATGGTGCCATAAAATGACCGTGCGGTGAAAGAAACCAAATGAGATGCGCAAGTGTAAAGCCCATGTAAGAGATAATGCAACTCCAGACTCATTATCTGAGAGAATTTCTATGAGAAAGAACCTTCTCCGTGGGCCTTCTCTGAAACGAAATTTGTGATGGGCAGGGGAGCGCTTTCCTGTCGTAACCTGGACACGATAAAGATACAATCTCGACATCAAAAGAGCGAATCGTGTACGTATCTAACATAATGAAATGTAAACAATATATCTATTTATTTGTATATTCTAGGTAATCAAAGCTGAACAGCCCTACCCAGGCTCTAGTCATCTTGAATGGAAGGGAGAGTATTCTACCGTTATTCTAGATCGACATGTAAATTGTCGAGTTCAGTGCTCTTTGACCCCAGACAAATGTGGACCCAAAAAAGAGTTTCAAGAAAGACAATGCGACTGTAGGTGCCGTGTGTACGAGAGATGTCAGCCGCCCAGAGTCTGGGACCCAGAGGAATGCGAGTGCAAATGTGCCGAAGTTCTCACCTGCTGTACAATTGGCGAATCCTGTGGCTCTATCTTTTTAAAGGACACTTGCGAGTGAGTGTTTCTGTCGAGTATATTAATTACTATGTGTTTAACTGTTTTAGTTCAAAACGGGATGCAAAAACTAGATAGCAAGCATTCAGAGCACCAGGAGGAAAAATATAACGAACCACAAAGAAAGATAATAAGCAATGGTGAGATGCAAGACCATTAGTCAATGAGATTTCGGTGTAATTTCACTAACTTACTCAATGTTAAATGGTCAACAACTAGGTTACAATGCAGCTACAACACTCGTCGAACATCGGGATACAAGTCGAGAGAACATCCTCAAGAAGAGTTGGCTAGATGAAGTAAAAGAGACGTCGGGGATATCAAACATGACATGTGCACAAGCAAGAGAAACTAGCGGGGCGAAAAAACAAACACTTTACATCTATCCTCTTCTCTCCTCTCTGCGACGCTTGACGGCAAAAGCAGTAGGACAAAAGAAGAAGAAGTGAACATTGAACTCGAATGAGTTCAGTACGAGAACTGGTTCAGCGATTCTCAGAATCGGAGGAGAGGGAATCAGTGGATTTGTACGTTGATCAAGTACGAGATGTAGGGCCCTGAGGCCTTTATAGTGAGGCTTTGAGGTATAAATATAACACAGATCTATTAGGTCAAGTCTGCTACTATCCCAAGCATATGTTGCTTGCTATAATCTAATCACTGCTTGGTCCTGCAGGAGTTCAAATAGTTACAGTTTAACACAGGAGAAGTTACGGTCACAGTTGGAATACAGTTAGCTCATGTAACAACGGGATGGGACACACGAACGATGTATCATGAAAGGGTCAAATAATAAACGCATGGTGAGCTGACTGGTACAGAATCTATTTGTAACTTGCACATGATGTAGGCTATGGAACGCATGGTGAGCTGACTGGTACAGAATCTATTTGTAACTTGCACATGATGTAGGCTATGGAGAGATATTAATCCGTTCCTGGTCTTAACCGCGATATATTGTAGTTATTATGCCTTTTTTTGTGTAGCCCGATGTAACAAACTAAGACGGCAAGGTGCCAGTGAGTGAAATTTATAATAACGTAAACAAGTGTATGGTTCTTCTACACACCCTAAGCGCATTTGGTATGTGGTGCTGTGGTTGACCATGCCACTTTCTGGGTGCTCTTATAATACAGCTCAGAAAGGTCTGCTCTGTGACTGGATGAATTAACCTTCCATGTCACACAATATGGAAGCCTGCAAGAATTGCAGAAGACAATAAAGTTCATGCAGAGAACGACATTTCGGTTATAGGCTGATTCCAAGAGAACAAAAAGGACAAGAAGAAGAAGAAGAAGAAGAAGAAGAAGAAGAAGAAGAAGAAGAAGAAGAAGTAGAAGAAGAAGAAGAAGAAGAAGAAGAAGAAGAAGAAGAAGAAGAAGAAGAAGCAAAAGAAGCAGAAGAAGAAGAAGCAGCAAGCAGCAACAAGCAGCAGCAAGCAGCAGCAAGCAACAGCAGGAAGAGGAGGATGAGGAGGAGGAGCAATGATTGTAGCAGATGTACTTACATATTACAGTTTTCCAAATCAGTTTATAATCACAATAATCGTCACAATGAAATATAAAGCGAGTGAGCAAATAACAATGTACTACGAGAGACAAACACATAGCAGGCTGTGATGACCACAAGAAGCAGCAAGCATGGCCCATTGTTTGTTCACCTTCACGGGAAACAGTGGAAGAGCCACGGCAAATGATGGCGGGCTCCGCTTGCTAGAGAGTTCAGCAAATATGGACACTCTGGTGTAGCTGGGCCTTCTTGTATAGCTGGGTCTTCTTGTGTAGCTGGGTCTTGCTGGGTCTTCTTGTATAGCTGGGTCTTGCTGGGTCTTCTTTTGTAGCTGGGTCTTCTTGTGTAGCTGAATCTTCTTGTGTAGCTGGTCTACTTGTGTAGCTGGTCTACTTGTGTAGCTGGTCTACTTGTGTAGCTGGTCTACTTGTGTAGCTGGGTCTTCTTGTGTAGCTGAATCTTCTTGTGTAGCTGGTCTACTTGTGTAGCTGGTCTACTTGTGTAGATGGTCTACTTGTGTAGCTGGTCTACTTGTGTAGATGGTCTACTTGTGTAGCTGGGTCTACTTGTGTAGATGGTCTACTTGTGTAGATGGTCTACTTGTGTAGATGGTCTACTTGTGTAGATGGTCTACTTGTGTAGCTGGGTCTACTTGTGTAGATGGTCTACTTGTGTAGATGGTCTACTTGTGTAGCTGGTCTACTTGTGTAGCTGGGTCTACTTGTGTAGCTGGGTCTACTTGTGTAGCTGGTCTACTTGTGTAGCTGGTCTACTTGTGTAGCTGGGTCTACTTGTGCAGCTGGTCTACTTGTGTAGCTGGGTCTACTTGTGTAGATGGTCTACCTGTGTAGCTGGGTCTACTTGTGTAGCTGGGTCTACTTGTGTAGCTGGGTCTACTTGTGTAGCTGGTCTACTTGTGTAGCTGGTCTACTTGTGTAGCTGGGTCTACTTGTGCAGCTGGTCTACTTGTGTAGCTGGTCTACTTGTGTAGCTGGGTCTTGCTGGGTCTACTTGTGTAGCTGGTCTACTTGTGTAGCTGGGTCTACTTGTGTAGCTGTCTACTTGTGTAGCTGGATCTTGCTGGGTCTAGTTGTGTAGCTGGGTCTACTTGTGCAGCTGGGACTACTTGTGTAGCTGGTCTACTTGTGTAGCTGGTCTACTTGTGTAGCTGGGTCTACTTGTGTAGCTGTCTACTTGTGTAGCTGGATCTTGCTGGGTCTACTTGTGTAGCTGGGTCTACTTGTGCAGCTGGGACTACTTGTGTAGCTGGTCTACTTGTGTAGCTGGTCTACTTGTGTAGCTGGTCTACTTGTGTAGTTGGTCTACTTGTGTAGCTGTCTACTTGTGTAGCTGGGTCTACTTGTGTAGCTGTCTACTTGTCTAGCTGGGTCTACTTGTGTAGCTGGTCTACTTGTGTAGCTGGTCTACTTGTGTAGTTGGTCTACTTGTGTAGCTGGTCTACTTGTGTAGCTGGTCTACTTGTGTAGCTGGTCTACTTGTGTAGCTGGTCTACTTGTATAGTTGGGTCTACTTGTGTAGCTGGTCTACTTGTGTAGCTGGTCTATTTGTCTAGCTGGGTCTACTTGTGTAGCTAGGTCTATTTGTGTAGCTAGGTCTACTTGTGTAGCTGGGTCTACTTGTGTAGCTGGTCTACTTGTGTAGCTGTGTCTACTTGTGTAGCTGGGTCTACTTGTGTAGCTAGGTCTACTTTTGTAGCTGGGTCTTGCTGGGTCTTCTTGTGTACCTGGGTCTACTTGTGTAGCTGGTCTACTTGTGTAGCTGGTCTACTTGTATTGTTGGTCTACTTGTATAGTTGGTCTACTTGTGTAGCTGGTCTACTTGTATAGTTGGTCTACTTGTGTAGCTGGTCTACTTGTGAAGCTGGGTCTACTTGTGTAGCTAGGTCTATTTGTGTAGCGGGGTCTACTTGTGTAGCTGGGTCTACTTGTGTAGCTGGGTCTACTTTTGTAGCTGGGTCTTGCTGGGTCTTCTTGTGTACCTGGGTCTACTTGTGTAGCTGGTCTACTTGTGTAGCTGGTCTACTTGTGTAGCTGGGTCTACTTGTGTAACTGGGTCTTGCTGGGTCTTCTTGTGTAGCCTGGGTGTACTTGTGTTGCTGGTCTACTTGTGTAGCTGGTCTACTTGTGTAACTGGGTCTACTTGTGTAGCTGGGTCTACTTGTGTAGGTTGGGTCTACTTGTGTAGCTGGTCTACTTGTGTAGCTCGGTTTTAGTGGGCCTTCTTGTGTAGCTGGGTCTTGCTGGGTCTTCTTATGTAGCTGGGTCTTCTTGTGTAGCTGGGTCTTGCTCGGTCTTCTTGTGTAGCTGGGTCTTCTTGTGTAGGTGGGTCTTGCTGGGTCTTCTTGTGTAGCTGGGTCTTGCTGGGTCTTCTTGTGTAGCTGGGTCTTGCTGGGTCTTCTTGTGTAGCTGGGTCTTGCTGGGTCTTTTTGTGTAGCTGGATCTTGCTGGGTCTTCTTGTGTAGCTGAGTCTTCTTGTGTAGCTGGGTATTGCTGGGTCTTTTTGTGTAGCTGTGTCTTGCTGGGTCTTCTTATGTAGCTGGGTCTTGCTGGGTCTTCTTGTGTAGCTGAGTCTTCTTGTGTAGCTGAATCTTGCTGGGTCTTCTTGTGTAGCTAAGTCTTGCTGGGTCTTCTTGTGTAGCTGGGTCTTGCTGGCTCTTCTTGTGTAGCTGGGTCTTCTTGTGTACCTGGGTCTTGCTGGGTCTTCTTGTGTACCTGGGTCTACTTGTGTAGCTGGTCTACTTGAGTAGCTGGTCTACTTGTGTAGCTGGGTCTACTTGTGTAACTGGGTTTTGCTGGGTCTTCTTGTGTAGCTGGGTGTACTTGTGTTGCTGGTCTACTTGTGTAGCTGGTCTACTTGTGTAACTGGGTCTACTTGTGTAGCTGGGTCTACTTGTGTAGTTGGGTCTACTTGTGTAGCTGGTCTACTTGTGTAGCTCGGTTTTAGTGGGCCTTCTTGTGTAGCTGGGTCTTGCTGGGTCTTCTTATGTAGCTGGGTCTTCTTGTGTAGCTGGGTCTTGCTCGGTCTTCTTGTGTAGCTGGGTCTTCTTGTGTAGGTGGGTCTTGCTGGGTCTTCTTGTGTAGCTGGGTCTTGCTGGGTCTTCTTGTCTAGCTGGGTCTTGCTGGGTCTTCTTGTCTAGCTGGGTCTACTTTTGTAGCTGGTCTTGCTGGTTGTACTTGTGTAGCTGGGTCTACTTGTGTAGCTGGTCTACTTGTGTAGCTGGTCTACTTGTCTAGCTGGGTCTACTTGTGTAGCTGGGTCTACTTGTGAAGCTGGGTTCTACTTGTGTAGCTAGGTCTATTTGTGTAGCGGGGTCTACTTGTGTAGCTGGGTCTACTTGTGTAGCTGGATCTACTTTTGTAGCTGGGTCATTGCTGGGTCTTCTTGTGTACCTGGGTCTACTTGTGTAGCTGGTCTACTTGTGTAGCTGGTCTACTTGTGTAGCTGGGTCTACTTGTGTAACTGGGTCTTGCTGGGTCTTCTTGTGTAGCTGGGTGTACTTGTGTTGCTGGTCTACTTGTGTAGCTGGTCTACTTGTGTAACTGGGTCTACTTGTGTAGCTGGGTCTACTTGTGTAGTTGGGTCTACTTGTGTAGCTGGTCTACTTTTGTAGCTCGGTTTTAGTGGGCCTTCTGTGTAGCTGGGTCTTGCTGGTCTTCTTATGTAGCTGGGTCTTCTTGTGTAGCTGGGTCTTGCTCGGTCTTCTTGGGTAGCAGGGTCTTCTTGTGTAGGTGGGTCTTGCTGGGTCTTCTTGTGTAGCTGGGTCTTGCTGGGTCTTCTTGTGTAGCTGGGTCTTGCTGGGTCTTCTTGTGTAGCTGGGTCTTGCTGGGTCTTTTTGTGTAGCTGGATCTTGCTGGGTCTTCTTGTGTAGCTGAGTCTTCTTGTGTAGCTGGGTAATGCTGGGTCTTTTTGTGTAGCTGTGTCTTCTGGGTCTTCTTGTGTAGCTTAGTCTTGCTGGGTCTTCTTGTGTAGCTGGGTCTTCTTCTGTAGCTGGGTCTACTTGTGTAGCTGGGTCTACTTGTGTAGCTCGGTTTTAGTGGGCCTTCTTATGTAGCTGGGTCTTGCTGTGTCTTCTTGTGTAGCTGGGTCTTGCTGGATCTTCTTGTGTAGCTGGGTCTTGCTGGGTCTTCTTGTGTAGCTGGGTCTTGCTGTGTCTTATTGTGTAGCTGGGTCTTGCTGGGTCTTCTTGTGTACCTGGGTCTACTTGTGTAGCTGGTCTACTTGTGTAGCTGGTCTACTTGTGTAGTTGGTCTACTTGTCTAGCTGGGTCTACTTGTGTAGCTGTCTACTTGTGTAGCTGGGTCTTGCTGGGTCTACTTGTGTAGCTGGGTCTTGCTGTGTCTTCTTGTGTAGCTGGGTCTTGCTGGATCTTCTTGTGTAGCTGGGTCTTGCTGGGTCTTCTTGTGTAGCTGGGTCTTGCTGTGTCTTATTGTGTAGCTGGGTCTTGCTGGGTCTTCTTGTGTACCTGGGTCTACTTGTGTAGCTGGTCTATTTGTGCAGCTGGTCTACTTGTGTAGATGGTCTACTTGTGTAGCTGGGTCTACTTGTGTAGCTGTCTACTTGTGTAGCTGGGTCTTGCTGGGTCTACTTGTGTAGCTGGTCTACTTGTGTAGCTGGGTCTACTTGTGTAGCTGGTCTACTTGTCTAGCTGGTCTACTTGTATAGTTGGTCTACTTGTGTAGCTGGTCTACTTGTGTAGCTGGGTGTACTTGTGTAGCTGGGTCTACTTGTGTAGCTGGTCTACTTGTATAGTTGGTCTACTTGTATAGTTGGTCTACTTGTATAGTTGGTCTACTTGTATAGTTGGTCTACTTGTATAGTTGGTCTACTTGTGTAGTTGGTCTACTTGTATAGTTGGTCTACTTGTATAGTTGGTCTACTTGTATAGTTGGTCTACTTGTGTAGCTGGTCTACTTGTATAGCTGGTCTACTTGTATAGTTGGTCTACTTGTATAGTTGGTCTACTTGTGTAGTTGGTCTACTTGTATAGTTGGTCTACTTGTATAGTTGGTCTACTTGTATAGTTGGTCTACTTGTTGTAGCTGGTCTACTTGTATAGTTGGTCTACTTGTATAGCTGGTCTACTTGTATAGTTGGTCTACTTGTATAGTTGGTCTACTTGTGTAGCTGGTCTACTTGTATAGTTGGTCTACTTGTATAGTTGGTCTACTTGTGTAGTTGGTCTACTTGTGTAGTTGGTCTACTTGTATAGTTGGTCTACTTGTATAGTTGGTCTAATTGTGTAGTTGGTCTACTTGTATAGTTGGTCTACTTGTATAGTTGGTCTACTTGTATAGTTGGTCTACTTGTGTAGCTGGTCTACTTGTATAGTTGGTCTACTTGTATAGTTGGTCTACTTGTATAGCTGGTCTACTTGTATAGTTGGTCTACTTGTATAGCTGGTCTACTTGTGTAGCTGGTCTACTTGTATAGCTGGTCTACTTGTGAAGCTGGGTCTACTTGTGTAGCTAGGTCTATTTGTGTAGCTGGGTCTACTTGTGTAGCTGGGTCTACTTGTGTAGCTGGGTCTACGTTTGTAGCTGGGTCTTGCTGGGTCTTCTTGTGTACCTGGGTCTACTTGTTTAGCTGGTCTACTTGTGTAGCTGGGTCTACTTGTGTAACTGGGTCTTGCTGGGTCTTCTTGTGTAGCTGGGTGTACTTGTGTTGCTGGTCTACTTGTGTAGCTGGTCTACTTGTGTAACTGGGTCTACTTGTGTAGCTGGGTCTACTTGTGTAGTTGGGTCTACTTGTGTAGCTGGTCTACTTGTGTAGCTCGGTTTTAGTGGGCCTTCTTGTGTAGCTGGGTCTTGCTGGGTCTTCGTATGTAGCTGGGTCTTCTTGTGTAGCTGGGTCTTGCTCGGTCTTCTTGTGTAGCTGGGTCTTCTTGTGTAGGTGGGTCTTGCTGGGTCTTCTTGTGTAGCTGGGTCTTGCTGGGTCTTCTTGTGTAGCTGGGTCTTGCTGGGTCTTCTTGTGTAGCTGGGTCTTGCTGGGTCTTTTTGTGTAGCTGGATCTTGCTGGGTCTTCTTGTGTAGCTGGCAGTAAGTAAAGCAATAACATGGCTCGAGACACAGACATTCACTAGGGCTTGTTTCCTTAGCGACTCAATGAACATGATCAAGAGGATAGAGGAGGGGTCGATCCGAAGAGAGTGGTTGCTGCCTCTGAAGCGGTCTAGGCTGGCAAAGATTAGTTTCATCTTCGTGCCAGGTCATGCGGGAGTACAAGGAAATGAGCGGGCTGACAAGCTCGCAGGTGAGGCTACTGTGGAGGGCGGACGCGCCATGGACCAGGCTGACATTCTGAATGCTCTACGAGAAGTGAGACTTTTGCGAGAACCAAGTGATGACTGGGAATCTACAACAATGGCCAGACTGCGGGAGCAGCAAATTAAAAGAGGGGTGGCCAAACAAGAACACTACGCAGGAAGCCAAAGAAGATTGATAAACCAACACAGAACTGGTGTCGTTAGCCGCTACACGCTGCGGGATTTGCTGAGGAGGGGATCCGAGCACTTATGGACTGAATGGTTCGATGTGCAACGAGGATGATCTGTCGACTAACTAACTAACTAGCTGAGTCTTCTTGTGTAGCTGGGTATTGCTGGGTCTTTTTGTGTAGCTGTGTCTTGCTGGGTCTTCTTATGTAGCTGGGTCTTGCTGGGTCTTCTTGTGTAGCTGAGTCTTCTTGTGTAGCTGAGTCTTGCTGGGTCTTCTTGTGTAGCGAAGTCTTGCTGGGTCTTCTTGTGTAGCTGGGTCTTGCTGGGTCTTCTTGTGTAGCTGGGTCTTGCTGTGTCTTATTGTGTAGCTGGGTCTTGCTGGGTCTTCTTGTGTACCTGGGTCTACTTGTGTAGCTGGTCTACTTGAGTAGCTGGTCTACTTATGTAGCTGGGTCTACTTGTGTAACTGGGTCTTGCTGGGTCTTCTTGTGTAGCTGGGTGTACTTGTGTTGCTGGTCTACTTGTGTAGCTGGTCTACTTTGTGTAAACTGGGTCTACTTGTGTAGCTGGGTCTACTTGTGTAGTTGGGTCTACTTGTGTAGCTGGTCTACTTGTGTAGCTCGGTTTTAGTGGGCCTTCTTGTGTAGCTGGGTCTTGCTCGATCTTCTTGTGTAGCTGGGTCTTCTTGTGTAGGTGGGTCTTGCTGGGTCTTCTTGTGTAGCTGGGTTCTTGCTGGGTCCTTCTTGTGTAGCTGGGGTCTTGCTGGGTCTTTTGTGTAGCTGGATCTTGCTGGGTCTTCTTATGTAGCTGGGTCTTCTTGTGTAGCTGGGTCTTGCTGGGTCTTCTTGTGTAGCTGGGTCTTCTTGTGTAGGTGGGTCTTGCTGGGTCTTCTTGTGTAGCTGGGTCTTGCTGGGTCTTCTTGTGTAGCTGGGTCTTGCTGGGTCTTCTTGTGTAGCTGGGTCTTGCTGTGTCTTATTGTGTAGCTGGGTCTTGCTGGGTCTTCTTGTGTAGCTGGGTCTTCTTGTGTAGGTGGGTCTTGCTGGGTCTTCTTGTGTAGCTGGGTCTTGCTGGGTCTTCTTGTGTAGCTGGGTCTTGCTGGGTCTTCTTGTGTAGCTGGGTCTTGCTGTGTCTTATTGTGTAGCTGGGTCTTGCTGGGTCTTCTTGTGTAGCTGGGTCTTGCTGGGTCTTCTTGTGTAGCTGGGTCTTGCTGGGTCTTCTTGTGTAGCTGGGTCTTCTTGTGTAGCTGGGTCTTGCTGGGTCTTCTTGTGTAGCTGGGTCCTCTTGTGTAGCTGGGTCTCTTGTGTAGCTGGTCTACTTGAGTAGCTGGTCTACTTATGTAGCTGGGTCTACTTGTGTAACTGGGTCTTGCTGGGTCTTCTTGTGTAGCTGGGTGTACTTGTGTTGCTGGTCTACTTGTGTAGCTGGTCTACTTGTGTAACTGGGTCTACTTGTGTAGCTGGGTCTACTTGTGTAGTTGGGTCTACTTGTGTAGCTGGTCTACTTGTGTAGCTCGGTTTTAGTGGGCCTTCTTGTGTAGCTGGGTCTTGCTCGGTCTTCTTGTGTAGCTGGGTCTTCTTGTGTAGGTGGGTCTTGCTGGGTCTTCTTGTGTAGCTGGGTCTTGCTGGGTCTTCTTGTGTAGCTGGGTCTTGCTGGGTCTTTTTGTGTAGCTGGATCTTGCTGGGTCTTCTTATGTAGCTGGGTCTTCTTGTGTAGCTGGGTCTTGCTGGGTCTTCTTGTGTAGCTGGGTCTTCTTGTGTAGGTGGGTCTTGCTGGGTCTTCTTGTGTAGCTGGGTCTTGCTGGGTCTTCTTGTGTAGCTGGGTCTTGCTGTGTCTTATTGTGTAGCTGGGTCTTGCTGGGTCTTCTTGTGTAGCTGGGTCTTCTTGTGTAGGTGGGTCTTGCTGGGTCTTCTTGTGTAGCTGGGTCTTGCTGGGTCTTCTTGTGTAGCTGGGTCTTGCTGGGTCTTCTTGTGTAGCTGGGTCTTGCTGTGTCTTATTGTGTAGCTGGGTCTTGCTGGGTCTTCTTGTGTAGCTGGGTCTTGCTGGGTCTTCTTGTGTAGCTGGGTCTTGCTGGGTCTTCTTGTGTAGCTGGGTCTTCTTGTGTAGCTGGGTCTTGCTGGGTCTTATTGTGTAGCTGGGTCCTCTTGTGTAGCTGGGTCTCTTGTGTAGCTGGATCCTCTTGTGTAGCTGGGTCTCTTGTGTAGCTGGGTCTCTTGTGTAGCTGGATCTCTTGTGTAGCTGGATCCTCTTGTGTAGCTGGGTCTCTTGTGTAGCTGGATCCTCTTGTGTAGCTGGGTCCCTTGTGTAGCTGGGTCTCTTGTGTAGCTGGATCCTCTTGTGTAGCTGGGTCTCTTGTGTAGCTGGGTCTCTTGTGTAGCTGGGTCTCTTGTGTAGCTGGGTCTCTTGTGTAGCTGGGTCTCTTGTGTAGCTGGATCTCTTGTGTAGCTGGGTCTCTTGTGTAGCTGGGTCTCTTGTGTAGCTGGGTCTCTTGTGTAGCTGGGTCTCTTGTGTAGCTGGGTCTCTTGTGTAACTGGGTTTTGCTGGGTCTTCTTGTGTAGCTGGGTGTACTTGTGTTGCTGGTCTACTTGTGTAGCTGGTCTACTTGTGTAACTGGGTCTACTTGTGTAGCTGGGTCTACTTGTGTAGTTGGGTCTACTTGTGTAGCTGGTCTACTTGTGTAGCTCGGTTTTAGTGGGCCTTCTTGTGTAGCTGGGTCTTGCTGGGTCTTCTTATGTAGCTGGGTCTTCTTGTGTAGCTGGGTCTTGCTCGGTCTTCTTGTGTAGCTGGGTCTTCTTGTGTAGGTGGGTCTTGCTGGGTCTTCTTGTGTAGCTGGGTCTTGCTGGGTCTTCTTGTGTAGCTGGGTCTTGCTGGGTCTTCTTGTCTAGCTGGGTCTACTTTTGTAGCTGGGTCTTGCTGGGTGTACTTGTGTAGCTGGTCTACTTGTGTAGCTGGTCTACTTGTGTAGCTGGTCTACTTGTCTAGCTGGGTCTACTTGTGTAGCTGGGTCTACTTGTGAAGCTGGGTCTACTTGTGTAGCTAGGTCTATTTGTGTAGCGGGGTCTACTTGTGTAGCTGGGTCTACTTGTGTAGCTGGATCTACTTTTGTAGCTGGGTCTTGCTGGGTCTTCTTGTGTACCTGGGTCTACTTGTGTAGCTGGTCTACTTGTGTAGCTGGTCTACTTGTGTAGCTGGGTCTACTTGTGTAACTGGGTCTTGCTGGGTCTTCTTGTGTAGCTGGGTGTACTTGTGTTGCTGGTCTACTTGTGTAGCTGGTCTACTTGTGTAACTGGGTCTACTTGTGTAGCTGGGTCTACTTGTGTAGTTGGGTCTACTTGTGTAGCTGGTCTACTTGTGTAGCTCGGTTTTAGTGGGCCTTCTTGTGTAGCTGGGTCTTGCTGGGTCTTCTTATGTAGCTGGGTCTTCTTGTGTAGCTGGGTCTTGCTCGGTCTTCTTGGGTAGCTGGGTCTTCTTGTGTAGGTGGGTCTTGCTGGGTCTTCTTGTGTAGCTGGGTCTTGCTGGGTCTTTTTGTGTAGCTGGGTCTTGCTGGGTCTTCTTGTGTAGCTGGGTCTTGCTGGGTCTTTTTGTGTAGCTGGATCTTGCTGGGTCTTCTTGTGTAGCTGAGTCTTCTTGTGTAGCTGGGTAATGCTGGGTCTTTTTGTGTAGATGTGTCCTTGCTGGGTCTTCTTGTGTAGCTTAGTCCTTGCTGGGTCTTCTTGTTGTAGCTGGGTCTTCTTCTGTAGCCTGGGTCTACTTGTGTAGCTGGGTCTACTTGTGTAGCTCGGTTTTAGTGGGCCTTCTTATGTAGCTGGGTCTTGCTGTGTCTTCTTGTGTAGCTGGGTCTTGCTGGATCTTCTTGTGTAGCTGGGTCTTGCTGGGTCTTCTTGTGTAGCTGGGTCTTGCTGTGTCTTATTGTGTAGCTGGGTCTTGCTGGGTCTTCTTGTGTACCTGGGTCTACTTGTGTAGCTGGTCTATTTGTGCAGCTGGTCTACTTGTGTAGATGGTCTACTTGTGTAGCTGGGTCTACTTGTGTAGCTGTCTACTTGTGTAGCTGGGTCTTGCTGGGTCTACTTGTGTAGCTGGTCTACTTGTGTAGCTGGTCTACTTGTGTAGTTGGTCTACTTGTCTGGCTGGGTCTACTTGTGTAGCTGGTCTACTTGTGTAGCTGGTCTACTTGTGTAGATGGTCTACTTGTCTAGCTGGGTCTACTTGTGTAGCTGGGTCTACTTGTGTAGCTGGGTCTACTTGTGTAGCTAGGTCTATTAGTGTAGGTGGGTCTACTTGTGTAGCTGGTCTACTTGTATAGTTGGTCTACTTGTGTAGCTGGTCTACTTGTGTAGCTGGGTCTACTTGTGTAGCTGGTCTACTTGTCTAGCTGGTCTACTTGTATAGTTGGTCTACTTGTGTAGCTGGTCTACTTGTGTAGCTGGGTGTACTTGTGTAGCTGGGTCTACTTGTGTAGCTGGTCTACTTGTATAGTTGGTCTACTTGTATAGTTGGTCTACTTGTATAGTTGGTCTACTTGTATAGTTGGTCTACTTGTGTAGTTGGTCTACTTGTATAGTTGGTCTACTTGTATAGTTGGTCTACTTGTATAGTTGGTCTACTTGTGTAGCTGGTCTACTTGTATAGTTGGTCTACTTGTATAGTTGGTCTACTTGTATAGTTGGTCTACTTGTGTAGTTGGTCTACTTGTATAGTTCGTCTACTTGTATAGTTGGTCTACTTGTATAGTTGGTCTACTTGAGTAGCTGGTCTACTTGTATAGTTGGTCTACTTGTATAGCTGGTCTACTTGTATAGTTGGTCTACTTGTATAGTTGGTCTACTTGTGTAGCTGGTCTACTTGTATAGTTGGTCTACTTGTATAGTTGGTCTACTTGTGTAGTTGGTCTACTTGTGTAGTTGGTCTACTTGTATAGTTGGTCTACTTGTATAGTTGGTCTACTTGTGTAGTTGGTCTACTTGTATAGTTGGTCTACTTGTATAGTTGGTCTACTTGTGTAGCTGGTCTACTTGTATAGTTGGTCTACTTGTATAGTTGGTCTACTTGTATAGCTGGTCTACTTGTATAGTTGGTCTACTTGTATAGCTGGTCTACTTGTGTAGCTGGTCTACTTGTATAGCTGGTCTACTTGTGAAGCTGGGTCTACTTGTGTAGCTAGGTCTATTTGTGTAGCTGGGTCTACTTGTGTAGCTGGGTCTACTTGTGTAGCTGGATCTACTTTTGTAGCTGGGTCTTGCTGGGTCTTCTTGTGTACCTGCGTCTACTTGTGTAGCTGGTCTACTTGTATAGTTGGTCTACTTGTATAGTTGGTCTACTTGTATAGTTGGTCTACTTGAATAGTTGGTCTACTTGTATAGTTGGTCTACTTGTGTAGTTGGTCTACTTGTATAGTTGGTCTACTTGTATAGTTGGTCTACTTGTATAGTTGGTCTACTTGTGTAGCTGGTCTACTTGTATAGTTGGTCTACTTGTATAGTTGGTCTACTTGTATAGTTGGTCTACTTGTGTAGTTGGTCTACTTGTATAGTTGGTCTACTTGTATAGTTGGTCTACTTGTATAGTTGGTCTACTTGTGTAGCTGGTCTACTTGTATAGTTGGTCTACTTGTATAGCTGGTCTACTTGTATAGTTGGTCTACTTGTATAGTTGGTCTACTTGTGTAGCTGGTCTACTTGTATAGTTGGTCTACTTGTATAGTTGGTCTACTTGTGTAGTTGGTCTACTTGTGTAGTTGGTCTACTTGTATAGTTGGTCTACTTGTGTAGTTGGTCTACTTGTATAGTTGGTCTACTTGTATAGTTGGTCTACTTGTATAGTTGGTCTACTTGTGTAGCTGGTCTACTTGTATAGTTGGTCTACTTGTATAGTTGGTCTACTTGTATAGCTGGTCTACTTGTATAGTTGGTCTACTTGTATAGCTGGTCTACTTGTGTAGCTGGTCTACTTGTATAGCTGGTCTACTTGTGAAGCTGGGTCTACTTGTGTAGCTAGGTCTATTTGTGTAGCTGGGTCTACTTGTGTAGCTGGGTCTACTTGTGTAGCTGGGTCTACTTTGTAGCTGGGTCTTGCTGGGTCTCTTGTGTACCTGGGTCTACTTGTGTAGCTAGTCTACTTGTGTAGCTGGGGTCTACTTGTGTAACTGGGTCTTGCTGGGTCTTCTTGTGTAGCTGGGTGTACTTGTGTTGCTGGTCTACTTGTGTAGCTGGTCTACTTGTGTAACTGGGTCTACTTGTGTAGCTGGGTCTACTTGTGTAGTTGGGTCTACTTGTGTAGCTGGTCTACTTGTGTAGCTCGGTTTTAGTGGGCCTTCTTGTGTAGCTGGGTCTTGCTGGGTCTTTCGTATGTAGCTGGGTCTTCTTGTGTAGCTGGGTCTTGCTGGGTCTTCTTGTGTAGCTGGGTCTTCTTGTGTAGGTAGGTCTTGCTGGGTCTTCTTGTGTAGCTGGGTCTTGCTGGGTCTTCTTGTGTAGCTGGGTCTTGCTGGGTCTTCTTGTGTAGCTGGGTCTTGCTGGGTCTTTTTGTGTAGCTGGATCTTGCTGGGTCTTCTTGTGTAGCTGGTCTACTTGTGTAGCTGGTCTACTTGTGTAGCTGGGTCTTGCTGGGTCTACTTGTGTAGCTGGGTCCTGCTGGGTCTATTTGTGCAGCTGGTCTACTTGTGTAGATGGTATACTTGTGTAGCTGGGTCTACTTGTGTAGCTGTCTACTTGTGTAGCTGGGTCTTGCTGGTCTACTTGTGTAGTTGGTCTACTTGTGTAGCTGGGTCTTCTTGTGTAGCTAGGTCTACTTGTGTAGTGGGTCTACTTGTGTAGCTGGTCTACTTGTGTAGCTAGATCTATTTGTGTAGCTGGGTTCTACTTGTGTAGCTGGGTCTACTTGTGTAGCTGGGTCTACTTTTGTAGCTGGGTCTTCTTGTGTACCTGGGTCTACTTGTGTAGCTGGTCTACGTGTGTAGCTGGGTCTACTTGTGTAGCTGGGTCTACTTGTGTAGTTGGGTCTACTTGTGTAGCTGGTCTACTTGTGTAGCTCGGTTTTAGTGGGCCTTCTTGTGTAGCTGGGTCTTGCTGGGTCTTCTTATGTAGCTGGGTCTTCTTGTGTAGCTGGGTCTTGCTCGGTCTTCTTGTGTAGCTGGGTCTTCTTGTGTAGCTGGGTCTTGCTGGGTCTTCTTGTGTAGCTGGGTCTTGCTGGGTCTTCTTGTGTAGCTGGGTCTTGCTGGGTCTTCTTGTGTAGCTGGGTCTTCTTGTGTAGCTGGGTCTTGCTGGGTCTTCTTGTGTAGCTGGGTCGTCTTGTGTAGCTGGGTCTACTTGTGTAGATGGGTCTTCTTGTGTAGCTGGGTCTTGCTGTGTCTTATTGTGTAGCTGGGTCTTGCTGGGTCTTCTTGTGTAGCTGGGTCTTGCTGGGTCTTCTTGTGTAGCTTGGGTCTTCTTGTGTAGCTGGTCTTGCTGGGTCTTCTTGTGTAGCTGGGTCTTGTTGTGTAGCTGGGTCTTGCTGGGTCTTCTTGTGTAGCTGGGTCTTGCTGTGTCTTATTGTGTAGCTGGGTCTTGCTGGGTCTTCTTGTGTAGCTGGGTCTTGCTGGGTCTTCTTGTGTAGCTGGGTCTTGCTGGGTCTTCTTGTGTAGCTGGGTCTTCTTGTGTAGCTGGGTCTTGCTGGGTCTTCTTGTGTAGCTGGGTCCTCTTGTGTAGCTGGGTCTCTTGTGTAGCTGGATCCTTTTGTGTAGCTGGGTCTCTTGTGTAGCTGGGTCTCTTGTGTAGCTGGATCTCTTGTGTAGCTGGATCCTCTTGTGTAGCTGGGTCTCTTGTGTAGCTGGATCCTCTTGTGTAGCTGGGTCCCTTGTGTAGCTGGGTCTCTTGTGTAGCTGGATCCTCTTGTGTAGCTGGGTCTCTTGTGTAGCTGGGTCTCTTGTGTAGCTGGGTCTCTTGTGTAGCTGGGTCTCTTGTGTAGCTGGGTCTCTTGTGTAGCTGGGTCTTATGTGTAGCTGGATCTCTTGTGTAGCTGGGTCTCTTGTGTAGCTAGGTCTTCTTGTGTAGCTGAAACCTCTTGTGTAGCTGAAACCTCTTGTGTAGCTGGATCCTCTTGTGTAGCTGGATCCTCTTGTGTAGCTGGGCCCACTTCTCATGTTTCGATCTCCTCCAGCTGCTTTATCCCGTGGCACACACGGGAAACGGGAGAGGTGGAGAGAGAGAGAGAGAGAACGAACGAACGAACGAACGAATGAACGAACGAATGAACGAACGAACGAACGAACGAACGAACGAATGAACTTTATTTTAAAAGGGTAAAAAATTGGGCACGCAGTCCCGTCTTACATTCGGCCCTTTCGATCACTCATCTTTCATTCATCAAATGTGCATGTTACATTTACATAGGGACCAAAAAAAAACATTGTCAAATGGATTTTTGTAAGCATAAACAATGCATATTACGCTTGGTACATTCACATGGGGGGAAAAATGTCAAATGAAAGTTGTAAACATAAACAGTGCATATTGTAATGTTGTGAGACACATCCCCCATCCACCTTCACACCCCACAGCCACCCACACATCCCGCAGCCACCCACACATCCCCCACCCACCACACACACACCCACCACACACCCACCCACACGTACCTCCACGCACTCACACAGACTCAGGCAAACATACATGCCGCCACTCACCCACTGATCCTCCACCCACCTACTGACCCCCCACCCACCTACTGATCCCCCACCCACACATATATCCCCCACCCATCCCATAACCGACACGCACACACCCACCCACATATTCTCCACCACCCACCCACACACCCGCAACCACCCAGCAAAACACACATCACAAAAACACACACATACCTCCGTCAACCCACACATCCCGCACCTATCCACACATACATCCCGCACCCTCACAATTTTCCCCACTCACCCACACACACATCAGCCAACCTACACCCACTCACCCACCCAATATCCGCCACCTCTCAACTACACATCTCCCACATATACACACATCCCCACCCACAAACACATCTCCCCACCTGCCCACACATATCCCCCACCCAAAAACACCCCAAAATACACACCTTCCACCCACACACACCCCACCAAACACATATACCCCACCCACACACATCCGCCGCTCACACACATCTTCTCACAAACACACACATACCCCAACCATACACTCATCTCTCACACACATCCACCCACTCAGTACTCATCCATCAACCTCTCACACCCACACATCACCTATCTATCTATCTATCTATCTATCTATCTATCTATCTATCTATCTATCTATCTATCTATCTATATATCTATCTATCTATGTTCAGCCCTTTCCCGTTCCCGTTGCGGGAAAAATGGGTTAGAAAACCCGGGCCGGGGATATATATATATATATATATATATATATATATATATATATATATATATATATATATATAATCCTCAAGTGCCCTGCCAGCTGGCGTAAGCTCTCCACGTTCATGGCTGTCTATTATCATGTCTTATTTTTCTATCATATTTGTGATACAAAAATACTGAAATCTACCGTACTTTGAAATGACAACAGTCTATTGTCATGTCTTATGTTTCAGGTGTGGTGTTCCTGACAACCACATACAGCTCATCAGCAATATTGGCAACTTGACGCAACAGAGGCTTGATGAGTATTTCGCTTTACTGAACAGCACCTCATTGGCATCGTCAACAACACTTTCGTCAACATCAACGACAACAATACCAACTACCACCCCCTGCCGCCACCACCACCCCCACCACCACCACCACCACCGCCACCACAGGTTCGATGAGTACAGCAACAACGACTAGTGCAACTGCCGGTGTTCAAGCAACAGATCCCTGCCAGTCACATCCCTGTCCAGGAAATTTTTCACCACATACAGGGGCTGATGGTTTGTGTGCCTGTCGTCGTATAACAGGGGGTGGTCGTCGAAGGCCTAGAAACTCCGTTCAACCTTAAACACAAGCATAACTACCTACATCTATCTGCATGGTGATGTGATAGTGGTGTGGACTGACAGACGACGCTGGTGCGCTGGCTACAACAGGTTCATGACAATACTTGACGTCTGTGGCTGGTTTTCTTGCAGCACTATACAGTATAATCAAATCAATCATAATGAACAGAAAGCGATAACAAACAGCATCAATGAATTCTCTTGAGAAACACATTTATAAAATCAAGTATTTGTTTTCTGATCAACATTCTGTCAGTAAAGATCCGTAAATGTAGTGCGTTCACAAATGACCCCCCCCCCCCACCCCCACCCCCGTATAAAACTCCATAACTCGTAATCAGCTGAGGAACAAAAAATTATGCGATTTAGCGTATAACCTTATCATTATGTACACCCAAGGGAAAAAAAATGTTGTTCTGAAGATTGTACTACAGCTCTCAATGTTTGTTTATATGCGGTATATGATTTACACTTTACAGGTCAGCGATGAAGTGCATATGATGAAATGTTTTACATCTTCACACAGAAACATCAGTGTTCAATAATGAATATTCTCCGTGGTGCACGGGAATGTCCTTATTACAAGCACGTGACATAGTAGAACGGATATGCTTTGCGTCGTTATTCGAATTGCTTGCTTGTGTTCGCTGGCTATGAACTCCAGCGCAAGGTCCTGTATGTCGGATGAAGACATCCTATTGTCCAACATCAGTGTGATGTCATACCGGACTGAGGTTTGTATGAGTATCCGTTGTCCCATGTCTGGCTTATTGGTGTGCAGACTGGTGGTTCCTCGCCGTGCAGGCAGATATAAGATACTCTCAGACTTCGGAAGAATCCGCGATCCTACTACGTTAGCCAGGACCCCGAATGGACCTGTTGCCCAGGACGCACGGCTAGGACGTGTTAGTAGGTCTTGGCCAGTATAGAACCTGGCACTGGTACCTTGGAAACACCTCTGTGTCCCGTTATTCGAATTCACGTGCATTACTGTAAAACAAGTTTGTTAACGTGAATTTAATATATACTTGCCAAAACATCAAAGAAATTTCGCCGCTTTCCATGATTTCATTTGCCTTTGGTTCTTCTTCTTCTGCGTTCATCCGGAGTTTTTTTTTTCTTTTTCGGACGTGATTGCGTTGTGCCTGTTTACAGCAGAGCTGCGTTCTTGTGCCATTAGGCCGACACATCCGACTTCTGCGGGCATTTATTGACCGGGTTAACCTTCCCGGGCCTTTGGTTCTATCAAAACCATATTCCTTGGGTGGGAGTAAATATAAGACGGCGGGGAAAATTACATAACGATGCAACAGATACCTTTTTTTTTTAAAATGAACGTGAATGAGGGCAAAAATTTGTGAACGCACTATAGTGTGGATATTTTGACGTGTGTTTCTGCACACAGAAAGCTGTACATCAAAGATGATGGTTCCATAATGTGGTCAGCTATGTGAATAGCTTGTTAGTGGTGCCTTGTATCATTTATGTTTGGCAACGTTCTCTGTTTTCATGGCGCAATTAAATACTGGCTGATTTCTCTCGACTACGATTAGTGTCTTTATCACCTAATTACTGATGTAATGCCTTCTCTCTGTCTGTTTCACCATCTTATTACTGATTTAATGCCTTCTCTCTGTCTGTTTTACCTCTCATTACTGATTTATTGCCCTCTCTCTGTATGTTTTTTACCATGTCATTACTGATTTAATTCCTTCTCTCTGTTTGTTTTTTACCATAAAATTGTTGATTGGCTAAGTATTAGTATTAGTATTAGTATTAGCTGATTGGCTAACTTCTGTGTCAGTTTTTATCAATGTGCTGTTAATGATTTAGAGGTATGGTTGCCTCTAAATCATTTTTGGCCACATTATGAGAAGACAAAAACTGGTCGCTTGTGACAACTGGAAAGATTTGCAGAAAGAGAGATAGAGGAAAGCAGTGTGTCATGGCACGGAAGGGAGTCAACACACGAATTGATCCATGCCGTCGGAGATAACAATTTGTGGACAAGCATGATCGCCCACGCCGGCACGGGATGATGATGATGTTAATGATTGAATTACTTTTGGCTGGTGTTCACCAAAATATATGTGAATTTAAAGTAGTTTGGTGAGGTTGTATGAATGTATACGCCTAGTGCGTAGTTTGGTGAGGTTGTATGAATGTATACGTCTAGTGCGTAGTTTGGTGAGGTTGTATGAATGTATACGCCTAGTGCGTAGTTTGGTGAGGTTGTATGAATGTATACGTCTAGTGCGTAGTTTGGTGAGGTTGTATGAATGTATACGTCTAGTGCGTAGTTTGGTGAGGTTGTATGAATGTATACGTCTAGTGCGCCGTAGATTGCTTCACGCTATCCTTCTACTACAATATAATTATACATGCCGTGGTGGAGCCGCGGTGGCCTAGTGGCTGGATGCTTGAGTGTCGACCCGCTGGTCGTGGGGTTCGATGAGGAGTTAAAAAACATTATTGTCCTGGTCTCCCAGGTCAAGCCAGCCTAAATAGGTACCAGGAAGTGCCTTGGGAAGCCAAGTCGACCGTCGTGAGGTTGTTTCACGCTATCCTTCTACTACAATATAATTATACATGCCGTGGTGGAGCCGCGGTGGCCTAGTGGCTGGATGCTTGAGTGTCGACCCGCTGGTCGTGGGTTCGATGAGGAGTTAAAAAACATTATTGTCCTGGTCCTCCCAGGTCAAGCCAGCCTAAATAGGTACCAGGAAGTGGCCTTGGGAAGCCAAGTCGACCGTCGTGAGGTTGACCACATGACCCCTGGAGTGAGGCCTGGTCTGTACAAATATGGGTCTAAAATCACGTGCTCAGTGCGCCTTAAAGCGTGTAAAGGGTCTTTTTGTGTTTTTGTTTCTTTAATTTCTATTTGTCAAATATTCTTATGACCCCGTTTGGCCCTGAGAGTGGAAGCGAATAATCTACACTGCTCTCCCGAGGAAAATAAATTTAAATCTGTACATCAACTGTAGTAATATTGTACAAATAAGTCATTCTATCAAAATATTCTTATAAATCGTCATGGTGAGAATTTAATGTACGTTTGAATATGAATTAAAATAAATACAGTCTGGTTTCAGACGGCATAGAAACCAAGAACTATATCTGTCAGAGTCTTGCATTCAACAATAACACAGGCTCGTAATCACCAACAGATGTGATACAAACACTGTCACAGAATGACTTAACGTGACACACTGCAACGACAATTCATACGTCTCACTCATCACAATCATTACATGCATCGTGCAATTACAATATCGATGCCATAATACAATCAATAGACATGTCAATGCAATGTATACAACTCACAAGCGCACAGTCTCCTATACTCACATTGGCTTTCGATCTATTATCATTCATCTACACAAGTATACGAGCACCGTTCATTCCGTCTGTCCTGTACGACTTCACCGGGCCGTCTGGCCGCTAACCGCTGTGAGTTGTCGCTAGTCGGGGTTGGGTCCCTGCGTGGATTCCATGTCCCACGCATGCACCGACTGACCATTCCAGTCACAGCGTGGTTAGTTTCGCTCACAGGTGGACCTGGCCGTAATTGCCAGGCGCCGTCTACGACGACGCGTTAGAACAGGTGGGGAGATTATGACATTCTCCCGCCCTCCTTTTCATGAAAGGAGAATCCTTTCATGTTTTTCTGTATACAATTGGGTTTATTTATTAAACCTGTCAGAATCGACCATTGTTTGTCATCTGACGTGACATTTTTGTTTATATTGAAATATGTAGATAATTGTAAGATATATATACACACACTCTCTAATGATGCCATAAAGCAACACACCTCAAGTACAATCCACTAGATGGATTCTTACGTTAGTTGCAATTTGACACAGCCAGTCCAATAGCTATCAGCGAGCAGCGCAACTACCTCTCGACAAATAAACAAAAATTACAAACACGACATGTCAGGCCGCGAGTCTCTCCCTATGAGATGACTCCAACATTTGACTCCAACCTCATCTGGTTGGAAAGTCTCATGTAGGTCTACAGCTTCGGTAATTACTTCCATGCATAGTTGATGTCACTTTGGTGTGTCGCCAACCTGGCAACACAAGGATGGTTTGTATACCTGGTATACATTACCACTAATTTCAATTGTTTCCCTTGGTTGTAATCAGTGAAACAATACAAAATCTGTGGGCGATAATTTTAACATGCTTTCAAAGAAAATAAATTACATTAGTAAATCAATTTCTCAGCGTCATAGTTTGATGCTTATTGACAATAGTGAAACCAAATGTCACTATTGGAACAAGTTAATCAACTTATGATTCTAAGATTGCATCTATCAAAATCCTTGCATACAATTTGTATATGCAAACTTTCAGCTCACCAAGTTTATATCAAGCGTCAATTCTTTGTGAGAATTACACTATAGTCTGCTAGTTTTTGACTTAATTACACAAATACCGGAAGTACACAGCTGGTGTGTTGAGATGTAGCTAACACAACGTTCTTCCGTCGGGATGTTATATACACAAACCGGAGTACACAGTTCATAAGAACAGCTGCTGGATTAACTCTTTCTTTCAAAATATGGATTAAAGTTTTCTGTAGAATTCAGATGTCACTGTCCCTTTCACACAGAGTAAAATACCGTCGGAACCCTTTGCTTAGCAGGTACTACGGATACTGGAACAGTTCAAGCAAAGTAAGTCTTGAAATCACCTAGCACTGTTCGTTACAATGTTAATACATATTTAAAATAATGTTACCTTTCGATCACATACAACACAAGTATTCATCACAATTATCACAATAATTATAAGATATATGTACTCTATTTACATTGGGACGCTGTCCCTATCACAATTTCTACACAGCGTTACTGAAATAATTTCACTCTTCGCTGTGATGCTGAGCGCTATACTAATCTGCAGATTACTTATTGGTCTTCTGTGTGCGCTCAGGCACAGTTAGGCTATCGATTTGTCGTAAGGACATCTGGAAAGAAGGTCGGCCATCGCATTCTGTGTGCCAGAGATATGCCTGACTTAAAACTGAAATCTTGCAGTAATAGTGACCATCGTGCTACCCTGTGGTTGGTAGGAGTTCCAGTCGTGATAATTGTTAACGGACTGTTGTCTGTCTCGACTGTGAAATGTTTTCCAAGAAGAACTCTGGATAATTTTCTCACTGAGTACACTGGGTGGAGAATTTGGTCGTGCTGTTGCAAACGTACTGCCCCAATCGCTACGGAGCTCGCGTCAGTTCTTAATCTGAAAATAGTGTTCAAATTTGGTAATTTAAAATGGGGTTACTAGAAAAGTAAGATAACACTTTTGTAAATGCAGGTCTTAGGCATTCGCTATTTAAAATTTTGTTAGTAGGTTAGTGAAATATTCC
Source organism: Cepaea nemoralis (assembly GCA_014155875.1). Classification (NCBI taxonomy): domain Eukaryota; kingdom Metazoa; phylum Mollusca; class Gastropoda; order Stylommatophora; family Helicidae; genus Cepaea; species Cepaea nemoralis. Next base: position 198,897 of record JACEFZ010026972.1, on the reverse strand, counting down.
GTCAATGTGGCAAAACCTGGCATAAACTGTCTGTAATAATTCAACAGACCTAGGACACTTCTCAATTCTTTGTCGTCGGAAGCGACAATTTAAGAATTCTTGACCCGATGGTATCGTCAGTCATGAAAAAGCCATTACAAATTTTATAACCCAAAATAAAATTTCTTGATAGGCTATGTCAACTTTCGTTGGTTTGACTGTCAGTCCGTGTTGTCTGATATGGTCAAATGTCTGCTGTAATGTTGTCACATGGTCTGTCAGAAGAAGTCGTGTCCACCGTACAAATGTCGCAGTCTTGTAACCGCTGTCTGCAATTGTCTGTTTCTGTCTGAGTCAGATTAGGATTTATTTTGATGTCATGCAGATTGTTTGTCGTGTCAAGTGATGGGGTCGGTATTTCGTCGGTTTCGTCCTCGTCTTTGTGATCCACTATTGTTGTGCTTGCTGCTGTCTCGTCTTGGTCTTCGTCTCTGGTGTAGTATGGTTTTAACATGTTGATGTGAAATATTTGTGTTTGTCTTTTATTGCGATCTCATAGTCTACTGTCGAGATTTGTCTCAGTACTTTAAACGGTCCTTGCCATGAGTATGTCAAAAGATGTCTGTCGCTTGGCAAAAGAAGTAGTACGTCTTGTCCAGGTGTCAGTGTTATTGTCCTATTTCCTCTGTTTGCATACTGTCTGTAAATAGCACCAAATTGTTTCAGTGCTTCTTTAGCTAATACACAAGATTTCATTATTCTATCACGCAATGATGTTACATGTTCATATGATGATACTGGTTTATGTACAGTTATACTTTCAGTTAACATAGAATGGTACATAGATAATGGGCCTCGTGGTTTGGCTCCATATACAAGTTCAAATGGAGAGAAACCTGTACTGAAATGGGGTACTTCGTGATATGCAAATAGTATGGCAGGTAAATAAGTATCACAGTCTTCAGGATGTTCCTGGGTAACTTTTGATAGCATATGCTTGAGATAACCGTTCATCTTTTCTACAATTCCCGTAGAATGAGGGTGGTATGGGCTGTTAAAGCATTGCTTTACCCCTAACATTCTAGTAAAGGCTTGAGTGGCTGCAGCTATGAACTGACTCCCACGATCTGAGAGGATGGTATCAGGAAACCCTACTCTAGAAAAAATGTTGAAGAAAACTTCCATTACATCCTTGGCAGTTATGTTCTTAAGTGGAATCGCCTCAGGCCATCTGCTGCAGAGGTCAATTAACGTTATAATAAACTTATTTCCTCTTGATTTTACATGGTTTAGAGGACCTACAATGTCAACAGAGATCTTTTCTAAAGGTCTGCTTGCTAGATCTGTTATTTGTAGTTCAGCTTGCGGGTGTTTACCCTTTTTGATAAGCTTCTGGCAGATGTCACAAGTTCTGCAATATTGCTTAGTGTCACTGCAGAATTTAGGCCAGTAGAACTGGGTAAGTAATCGAGACCTAGTTTTTGAATAAGCCATATGCCCTGCAAAGGGTATGTCATGTGCTAGATGTAATGCTTGTTTGCGGTGTTTGGTTGGTAACACCGTTTGCTCAGTGGTGTTGGTACCTTTGGTGTAGTACCGTGTAAGGATACCACCTTTGAGTGCAAAATGCCATCTAGAATTCTTTGTAATTCTTGGCTTTTGGCCTATTAAATTAAAATATTTGTGCTATGATAAATCGGCCTTTTGGGCTGTTATGAAATTTTCCCACATGGTCTTAGGAGGTAATATAACTGGGCTTAACATTTTCAAAGACTCAGTCTGGTTAATTTCATCTTGCACTTTTGCAGCAGATCTAGTTACTGCATTTGAAATATCAACAACATGACAAGGTGATGTTACATTTAAATCAATACAATCATGTGATGAAGTTAATGAATTGGCAAACATACATTCATTCACAGGTGATAATACATTGTCAACAGTATGTTCAGTTGAGGGTGATATTGCATTATCAACAATACATTCGACAGAAGATGTTATACTGTCGTGTGGCATATCATTTACTTCCGGAAGGTTACCAACGATTATGTCACAACATGGGTTGGATAATGCTGCGCATTTAACCTTTCCTGTGAAAAATGGGGTGTCAATATATGCCCATGCAAGTGGGTATTTCTCGATGTTACCTGAGAAAGTTCTGCATGTAACATGTTTGCCAGTATAATCTGAAGGTAAAATAAAGTCTCTCTTCAAACCAATAAGAGTACATCCACTATCCCGTAAAACGGTGACAGATTTGCCATTTACAAACCCTTGGTGGATGTTAAGTTTGCCTTTGGAGTTTATTACCAAATTAGCTTCTTCATTGGCAATAGGTATTGAATGGCCGCATGTTAATAAGCCATCCTCATGAAAACGATCACAGATGGTACATTTATTAAGATGAAATACATCAATGGCCTGTGCGGCGTTAACAGGATGATGTTCTACTTGTTCCTCATCTGAGTAAGAGCTATCAAACATGGCTGCATTAGCCTTTCTGGTCATTTGTTTACCTCTACAAGCATGACGCCAGTGGCCGTATGCCTTGCAAAGGAAGCATTTGGTTAGTCGTTTGTAGCTCTTTCTCTCTTTATCTTGCTTATCTGTAGAGTTTTGCAAATATGTGAGGTACCCTGGGTGTTTGTCACACATATCACTTTCATTGTGTGGAAGATAGCAATATCTGCATTGGTAATATTTATCAGCAGATTGCTTAAAGGGTTTCTATTTAGTATAGATACCTGACTTCGTTCTGTCATAGGTAGCGGCTGCTACAAAGTGTGTGTCAGTCAATCCACTAGTAAAACACTGTTTATTGGCTGTGAAATAAGCCGAACCTCGTTTCTCAATATGTTGCACACTCTCGCACTCACATTCTTGCAGAAATTTAGAAAATGGTGGTGGTAGAGATGTAATAATTTTATCTCTAAGAATTAGATCTTTCAACTTATCAAAGCTGTTATTTACTTTGGCTGCTGACAGCCATTTACTAAATATATCCTGTACTACTGAGATGTAGTCAAAGAAAGTTTGTGTAGGTTTTGGAGCTAATTTGCTAAACTGTTCTCTGTAGCCTGCTTCATCTAACAGGAAGTGTGACATGATTTTGGACTTAATATATTGATAATCTTTCCTAAGATCTTTGGGAATGGTCTCTATCACTTTGAGAGGTTCCCCTGAAAGACTTCTCATATATATAATGTTCCATTCAGTCTCTGGGATCTGATAATGGTCCATTATCGTTTCAAAATGTTGGGTGAAGGCTGCAATGCAGTCGCCCTTGGTGAAATTTTTGACGATCCCTTGGTACTTTTTGTCCTGATTCTCTTTTTCAAGTCTTTCTGACTTTCTAGAATCTCTATCTGCTGATGTTTCAGCTTCCAGCTGTTTAATTTTCAGCTGCATTTCGAGTTCTTCCCTCTTACTTTGGGCTAAGATTTCAGCTTTTCTGAGCTCAGCATCTGTTTCTGCTTGTTTGGTTTTGACCGTTAACTCTAATTCTGTTTTTCTCAGCTCCCTTTCGGCAGCTCTATCTTCCCGTTCTCTAGCTTTCTCCTGCAATACGACATACTCTGCATATTTTGCCTCACTCCATTTTGTCAACTCATCACCAATTAACTTTAATTTCAAACCAGATTCGATGAAATCATTCAATGCTGACATGATGAAGTATTTAAGATACAATGAATGTACAAACAAGTTAATTATAAGGTGTTAGTAAATAGAACAATGTGTACAGTATTTATCAAATACAGCTTGTGCCTAGACTTACACCCAAAAGTATATATGTTAAAAGATAATACTTAAGTGACTTTGGAGCTCTGGAATATGTTGGAACACTGTACCAGAGAATGGCTGCCTGATCGTTACTGCCCGGAAAAAATGAACTTTACTTGCTAACGATTTCGGATGACACAAAAACCTGTTGCTTTTGGAAGAAGAAAATATTAGGACATGTATGTTTATGTGGTGTATGCGTTGTCAACTAAGTTTTGTAGGTTGGTGTGCTGTCAAGTATGTTTGTTAGACGTACTGTCATCCGTTAAACACATTCAACAACTTACTTTCCATGTTGCTTTCTTTCCAAAACTTTCCGCTTACACACACGTTCAATCATATTTTACAACTACTTCCAAGATGGACGATGGACATTCACATTCGCATCTATTTTATAATCGGTTCAAGATGGACGATGCACCCACGTTCACACCAATTTTATAGTCGGTTCAAGCTGGACAATGCACCCACGTTCACACCTATGGTTCAAAAAATCCAACAAGGACGAGCAACCCACGTTCACACCTGTCAGAGTCTTGCATTCAGCAATAGCACAGGCTCGTAATCACCAACAGATGTGATACAAACACTGTCACAGAATGACTTAACGTGACACACTGCAACGACAATTCAAACACTTTATTCATACGTCTCACTCATCACAATCATTACATGCATCGCGCAATTACAATATCGATGCCATAATACAATCAATAGACATATCAATGCAATGTATACAACTCACAAGCGCACAGTCTTCTATACTCACACTGGCTTTCGATCTATTATCATTCATCTACACAATTATACGAGCACCATTCATTCCGTCTGTCCTGTACGACTTCATCGGGCCGTCTGGCCGCTAACCGCTGTGAGTTGTCGCTAGTCGGGGTTGGGTCCCTGCGTGGATTTCATGTCCCACGCATGCACCGACTGACCATTCCAGTCACAGCGTGGTTAGTGTCGCTCACAGGTGGACCTGGCCGTAATTGACAGGCGCCGTCGACGACGACGCGTTAGAACAGGTGGGGAGATTATGACAATATCTTCAACATGTGAACCATATTTGAGAAATGCAATGAGTGCTATACTTATTTCATCGACTACAGTAAGGCGTTAGAGAAATTGTGGAACATCATGAGAAATGTTGGGTTTCCAGCACATTTGACCAGCTAAACCGAATCATTACATCATGGAACAGCAAGCAGTTGTCAGAGAAGTCAGTGAAACATCAAACTGGTTTGAGGTGCAAACAGGGGTAAGACATGGTAAGACAGCACGAGGATGGACACAAGACATGGCAGACATTTTGGGCATGGGAATACGTGAGGCTGGAGAAATTACAAGAGGCAGAGAAACATTTCGGCGGGCCGTGATGAGTGCGACGTTCTGCAAAGGACCTACATTCTCTCTCCATACCTGTTCAACGTATGTGCAGAAAATGTAACGAGAAACATCAACAACCATGAGCTTAGAAACACGTTTTATCTATTCATAATTAGTAGAAATCTAGTTCCAGAGGTTAGATATGCAAATGACACGGTCCTTTTCTTAAATAATGCTAAGAGATTATAGGCGTTTACCCTATCTGTTAATAGACTGAAAATAACATAAAATTTCCAAGCTTAAAATTTAATTAAATAAATAAATATTAATAATATCCCCGGACAAAGCTACATGCCTATGAAAAATCACAATCAGCAATGAAGAAACTGAAAATGTCACAAACATTCAACATTTTGGCGCCATAATTAACGACCACAGGCGCCGATCACGAGAAGTCAGGCGGAGACTGGACGTCACAAACAAACAAACAAACACACACACAAACAAACTGAAGTAAAATCATTGAGAATATGCATCTAAAGCAAGATCTTGACGTGAGTCGTAGACCAGTTAGCAACCACTAAAAAAGAAAACTGCAGCTATAAATGTCAGATGCTACTTACATCCTTCCTACGGCTTACATCCTTCCCGCTGCTTACATTCTCCTGTTGCTTACACCCTTCCTGCTGATTACATTCTCCTTCCTGCTGTTTACATTTGTACCAGAGTACAGAACCAACAAAGACTGGGTTTTTATTCAAAGACTGTTTATTTTCTTGATGGTGACAACATGGCTTCCTTCCAGTTCCAAGCCGGGATGTAGACTGCCCCCTGACAACCCACTACGTCACGACTTGAGCATCCCCCCCCCCCATTCTCCTCCGATGCTCAATCGTGCTGTAGCTGTTTCCCACTAGATCCTAATACCCTAATACTCCACTACTGTTACACCTCCCTATGTTTACTAAAGAATTTTCCTTATAAAGGAAAAATCTTTACTCCTAATCCCCTTACTCTATTCCCTCTTTTCCTTACTTCTCACAGTTCCTCTAATCTTCCCCAAACCAACTCCAACTTAAGTAAATATTCTATTTCTTTAACTCTTTCCCCTGCTATATAGTCAACCCACTTCTTCTTCGTTTCTGGCCCTTCAAACAAACATAACATATTTACATATCCTTAATAACATTTAAATCTCAACTTTATACAATACATCATAACACATCTTCTTAAATACTTCTTTTCCACTTCATAAGCAATCCGCTTACAATTTCAAACGCTGATACCAACTCCCTTTTATCATCACCAACCCCACTAATTCTCCACTTTCGACTAACCTGCAATCACTTTCACACGATAGGAAGACAAAGAATCGGTGGCCACCGGAATTTAAAAGAAGAAATAGAACTCTTTCAAAAAAACTACACTCACCTAAATCACACACCCCTTTACCCCCCTATGTCATTTGAGACTTTATGTAATAAAGTCTAAAACATTTATATCTCCCACAGTACCACTCATTATGGTAACAGTTTACGCTGCTATCTACAGCATCAAATACCATCATCAAAAATATGCTTCACTTCCAAGTGTCTATATATTACAGACACTACCTTACCTCAACCTCACATTGTAATGTTAACCACAAAACACATCTCGAGGACACAATTAAAAAGGTCTATTATCCCTTAAGACCTCCTCCAACATTATACACATCACCTCACATAACCTCATCACCTCGCATTTATTTTCTTGATGGTGACAACATGGCTTCCTTCCAGTTCCAAGCCGGGATGTAGACTGCCCCCTGACAACCCACTACGTCACGACTTGAGCATCCCCTCCCCCATTCTCCTCCGATGCTCAATCGTGCTGTAGCTGTTTCCCACTAGATCCTAATACCCTAATACTCCACTACTGTTACACATTCTCCTGTTGCTTACACCCTTCCTGCTGCTTACATTCTCCATCCTGCTGCTTACATTCTCCAGGTTGCATACATCCTTCCTGCTGCTTACATTCTCGTTGCTGCTTACATCCTCCCTGCTGCTTACATTCTCGTTGCTGCTTACATCCTCCCTGCTGCTTACATCATTACTGGTGCTTATATTCTTTCGCACTGCTTACATTCTCATGCTGTCCAGAGGAAATGCAACACCGGTACGTCTGGAACATGACAAGCTGCAAAAGCTGCTGGGTCAGCAAAGCAATACTCTAACTGTCGGAGCTTCTAATCCTAGACCAGTTGCCGACCAAGGCTTAGGGCCTGGCCTGCCCTGTCATGACATTTAGTCTTTAGGTTGCATTTCCTCACACTATGATAAGACTGGCACCCCCCAAGTGCACTCCTCCGCTTGTGCTTTATTTGGTCATTTTAATTCAGTAGTGTGCCATTGATTTCTGAACGGCAGACCTCTCATAGCACAGGAAATCCAACGTAAAGCGGCCTACTTCCAAATCACCAGAGGCTGATCTCGAACCCACGTCTCACTATGTTAGGAAATGATGAAACTGCGTGTCTCACTATCCCACAGACTTCGGTTACATGCATTACCCACATTCATCATTACCAAGTGCCATGCCGGCTGGCGTAGGCGCTCATGACTCTCAACAGATCTGGCTCTTTGATTTTTTGAATCAACTCCGCCTCCATGCCACCGTCGCAATCCATCCAGCATATTTTCTCTTGGTTTGCCTCTGCCTCTCTTTCCCTCGATCTTTCCAGTTGTCACGATGTTCTCAAATGCCTCTCTTCTCATCACATGACCCAAAAAAAAGCTGTTTGCCTCTTTCTTGTTGTATATAGTGTTCTAGTTTCATTAGCCACTTTCAAGCATTTGCTGTTAGTTACATTGGCAGTCCGGGGAATTCGCAACATTCGTCACATGAACCACATATATGTTGCTTGCAAGCTCTTCCTAATTTTTTCATTTACATTCCAAGATTGACACCCATACAGCAAAACAGGTTCTATATAGCATCTCAGCACTCTCTTTCTTACATTCAATGATAGTGACTTATTGTATAGTAGCAAGTGTAAAAACAGGTCAGCTAGTTTCCATACAATGGTATTAGTGCCGGTCGTTTAGAAAGCACATGTTTTATCACCGGATATTTTCAACATTTACAGCGAAACAATACTCAGAATCAACCAATCATCTTGAAGTAGTTAAAGTTGAAGACCAAAATATAAATACTCTAACACATACTGGAGATATACCTTCTGAATTATGTAATTCTGTATTTATTGCAATCCCAAAGAAATCAGGAACCTTGGAATGTGATCAACATAAAACAATTAGTATAATGAGTCACATCACGAAGATTTTGTTAAGAATTATCATGCAAAGAGTGAGGAAGAAAATACAACCTGAAATAGGGGAAGAACAATGTGGGTTTGTAGAAGGAAAGGGTACAGTAAATGCTGTGTATATGCTGCAAACAGTTATTGAACGTGCTATAGAAGTAAACAAGGATATACATCTGTGCTTTATTGACTACACAAAGGCTTTTGATAGAGTTAGACATGTCAACATGGTAGATATGCTTGCAGATCTACAAATTGATGGGAAAGACATTAGACTTATAAAAAACGTATATTGGAAACAACAAGCTGCCATAAGGATTGATAAAGAAGTGGGACAATATCAGCCTATTAAGAGAGGTGTTAGGCAGGGATGTGTAATGTCTCCAGATATTTTTTCCCTATACAGTGAAAATATTTTCAGAAATGTAGAAGATATAAATGGAATCAGCATTGGAGGACGAAACATCAATAACATTAGATATGCAGATGATACAGTATTGATTGCAGACAATGCAGCAGGATCTGCAACAATTAGTAGATGCGGTTGTTGTACACAGTGAGCAGCTGGGGTTAGAATTAAATTGTAAGAAGACACAGGTTATGGTCGTCACTAGGAAGAACGAAGTACCACAATGTAATATACAAGTAAATGGGAATATTCTTCAACAAGTGAATCGATACAATTATCTCGGAACAGTCATAACATCTGATGGGAGATGCCTTGAAGAGATTAGAACAAGAATCGCCATGGCGAAAGTAGCCTTTAGCAAGATGAAAAACATTCTGACCAATAAAAATATGTCAATTGAAACGAGAAAAAGAGTGTTGAGGGGATACATAGAGCCTGTTCTTTTGTATGGATGTGAAACTTGGACAATGAGCAGTCAAGCTGAAAAACATCTGATGGCTGCAGAAATGTGGTTTCTGAGGAAAATGCAAAGAATACCATGGACAGACAGAAAAACCAATGACCAAGTATTACAGGAGACAAATGAAACTCGTAAATTGATTAGAGAAATTAGACGTAGACAGTCAAAAATTTTTGGACATGTTATGAGAAGAAATGGATTGGAGAACTTAGTGACAACTGGCAAGATCGAAGGGGAAGACCGAGAAGTAAATACCTGGATGGCTTGACCACGTGGCATGGTCGAGACAGGAACACTGAGCTGATCCACGACTCTGGTGATCGAGTGAAATGGCGAGTCATGACCGCCCACGCTTTCCGGCATGGCACATGATTGATTGATTGATTGATTGAACACATACCGACCCACAGGATTAATTGCAGTCTGGAAGTAGTCTGTAATACAGTCTAGACTAGGAGTGGAGGCGTGCGAGAAGAGGGGATTATCATCACAGGTTATCAAAACTAAACGCATGCTAATTTGCAGAAAGCACAAGTCAAGACAGAACAAGCAAACAGGATCTCAATATTTAGGCAATTTGGTGACATCTACCAGAAGATGTGACAGAGAGATACAGAAAAGATCCACAATATTCAAAGATTCTTTTAACAAAAATAATCAACTTCATGAAAAGGGAAACATTACTACATGTAATCAATACGTCTCCAAATCAAGGCAATACCATACCGGTGGGTTGAGAAGTGATTAGGCAGAGGCATAATGTGATGAGGTGTCAACGTCCCTTCCTCGCCACAGCCCATTCCCAGAACATTTCGAGAAATGTCTGAAAACTGTCTGATACCTAATGCATGAGAGTGGGTCGACCACAGAGCTGTACTGATGGGAAACATGATTCTGCCACTGCTGGAGACTCACCCGCGTGTTACCGAGGTCTATAAAGAAACAGTAAGTTTAGTTTAGTTTAGTCGACGGATCAACATCACGGCATACGGGTGTAACCCATACGTGCTCCGTTCTACTCCTAACTGAAGCCTGAGTCCCAGCTCAGTGCACGAACTCCGTAGCACCGGCGAGTATCCTAAAACACTTTGGGCAGAATTTTAACTCGAAATTTTGCCCGGGCAGCGCTTTTATGCTACTCTTTTTTAAATCTCCAACTGCCAAGGGATGTTTTAGGTGCGCAACCATACACACGGGCGTCCGATCTCACTACCCAGAGACCAGGCGAAATTCTTTTACTAGAAGTCCACGTGAAAAAATCCCGGTCCTCACCAGGGCTTGAACCCGGGACCTACAGCACTCGAGGCGGACACCCTACCTCGAAACCACTCAGCCCCCCAAAATAAGGAAACAGTGATCATTAACACTATAACATAGCGTGCATGTCGTCAGAGGCGACTAAGCAGGGTTGGGGTAGGGTTGCCAGACGTTCGGCAAAGAGGCAGGTCCTGGATGGCACAGGCAGAAATTTCTATAAGTCAGGTGTGTGATCTAGAGACCATCAATCGTGGAAGAGAGTGGGTTGAAGTTCCGGAAGACATGACGGACTGGCACAATGTAATAATAACACTGGGTCGTGAGTGCAGAGAATGGGCAGCGGGCCGCACTGAGTTTGAAGTGCAACAGTTAATCCAGAACAACACACATCGAGATGACGTAGTCATCTACACCGATGGGTCAGTGGTGAGAAACAGACGTAGTGACTGGGGCTTTATTGCAAAGGCTAATGGGCGAGTCTTGAAAAAGGAGAGCCTGGCATATGAGACTACGACCTCCAGCATGAGAATGGAGGTGGTGGCAGTAACAGCGGCATTACGGTGGCTAGAGGAGACTACTGCAACACACGTTGTGTTCATTACGGATTCAAAGAATATGCTTAGCAAGGTGGAGAAAGGAATGTTTCATGTGGAATGGCTCTCGTCGCTTCAGAGGTCACAGATTGTGAGAATTGTATGGATATTTTGCCCTGGCCATGCGGGTGTATGGGGGAATGAACAGGCTGATATGCTGGCAGGGAATGCACCTCTTGGTGGTATCTTGGCCTATGGACAAGGGGGGGGGGTGGTTGTGCGCTTGTGGGACCAGGTGGAGAAGGTGGAGGAACAGATTGAGAACCCATATGTGGAAAGAATGATATTGCATTATTGCGGGGGATCGGCAGGGGTTTTGGAAGAATCTCAAAACTGAGAGGGAAGACCAGGAGAACTTTTAATCGGATAGCGGTGGGAACGATTAGTAGTATGACTCTTCGCTGGCTGTTGAACGAGGGGACTGAGCACGTATGGGAATGTCCTGAATGCAGTGATGTCGGTTCTTAACTCAACTCGGCAAAGATAGGACATGTCCTCCTTTTTAGCCGAATGTCCTCCGTCCCGCAAGCAAAACTAAAAACCTTTAAAATGTCCGCTTTTAAAGTATTTTATGTTATCATTTTTATGTATTGTTTTTACAACTTACAATGTATCTACACTCTACCGTGTGTTTACATTCTTTATTAAAACCCATTGTTTAATAATATTTATTTAATGTTCTTATTTATACCAAATGTGAAACACCAATTATTTCTATAATTTGAATCTAACTGTTGCTGTATTCGGCAACACTAACAATGCTGTGGTCTCTATGGTCAAAATGTTAATGTTATTTCCGGTTCCGGTAGCAGAGACGCCCCTTAAAATTGTTTTTTTAATTTGTAATCTTTGCCGTCCATGTTTATGAAAATGGCTTCTACAAAGAGAAAATGCAAATTCTCGAACACTATGAAAAATAAGTTTCCATGCTTCCTTGAAGGATGCAACGAGAATGAGGCAAAGTGTACGATTTGCGATAGCGATAGTTACTTGTCCATTGCCAACAAAGAAACTACTGACTTGAAGCGCCATGTTGACAGTGAGAGACATAGAAACCTAATATTAATAAAAGTATCCGCGTCATCTAGCACATTGACGTCTTTTTTTTCAGCCAAGTACACAAATGTGTTGCTGAAAGCGCATGCGGCTGAAGCAACTTTGGCTTTCATACAGTTTGTCATCATTAGTCTTACAAGTCGATGACCTGCACAGCTGATTTGATGCACACATTATTTGAAGATTCAGAAATTGCTAAAAATATTGCTTGTGCAAAAACAAAGACTGAAGCAATAATAAACCAAGTGATTGCCCCCCCCCCCCCCACATTGTTGATGAATTGGATAAATCTTTAAGTGGTATTTGATGTTTCGGTCTTTCGACAGATGCTAGTAATCACGGTTCACAGAAAATATTTGCGATCGTTGTTCAGTACTTTGACTGGAAAGCAGGTGGAATCCAAACTAAGATTCTCGAGTTAGACAACACACCAAATGAAACCTCAGAAACTATATAACAGTATATTTTGAGAACACTCCGAAAACATGATTTGTACTCCAAATGTGTTGCTTTTGCTAGGTGACAATTGCCAATGTGAATTTTGGAGGCATTAATAGAAGAGAAGGTAGAAATGTGTTCTCGCATTTGAAGGAAGCCTTGAGCAAGCCATTAGTAGGTGTTGGATGTTCTGCTCATGTTTTGCACAACTGCATCTAACACGGCGCAGATTTAATACAGATTGACGTTGAATCTATTGTCTTGAAGATGTTCAATTACTTTTCTATATACACTGCTGTTAGAACAGAAACTTTAAAGGATTTTTGTGACTATGTCAACATTAACTATCAGCAACTACTCTATCACTCTAAAACTAGATGGCTCAGTTTGTTTCCAGCTGTTAAGAGGCTGTTGAGGTGAAAGAATATTTTCCTTCTGTAATCCAACCACCTGCTATGATAAAAAAAATATGTTGGCAGTTATTGTAATAAAGTTACTGATTGTGGGTTTAATCTGGAACGATTTAAATGAAACCGATTTAAATGAAACATTCAGTATGTACTCCTTTGTCCTCTTTTTCTTCTTATTATGTCCTCATTTATCCTCCTTTTTGTCTTATTATGTCATCCTTTTGGTGCCCACGTATCTGGCAACCCTAGGCTGGGGTGAGACTAGCCATATTATAACGTAAATAACTACAGCTGCAGAATCCGACCAATTATGAGCAAGTCTGAGCTGGGCTTCAGTTGGTTTATGGGTTGTGCTTCATTGGGAGCTGACAGGCTGAAGAAGATGTCTGTTGGAGGTTAAACCATGCATTACTGAGAGTCTCGGTGGCGAAGTGGTCAAGCCGTTTGACTCTGGCTCTTAGGGTGGTGGGTTCGAATTCCGGGCCGCGTCCTTTGGTTCACGAGTGAAAATTTTCGGAGACTCCTGTGGGTCGTCGCAAGAGCTACGGAGTTCGTGCTTGGTGCGACGCTTCCCCGCGCTGCGGAAAGAGACCGAGCCATATGGGATTACCCGGTGCAATGAATTCGACCCTGTCGACTTTTAAGCGACTTTTTTAAAACCTGGATTACTGCATCGGTAAGCAAACATACTGTGTGTGTGTGTGTGTGTGCGTACGTACGTGCGTGCGTGCATGTGCGTGTATGTGTGTGCGTGGTAGTGTGTTTCTCTCCTCAAACTCCGAAGATAGTATGTGGAGCTATCATGACAAGTGAGCACCCAGGTTTTCTATCGATGCCTGTCTTTAGCAGTGCCTGAAAGTGTGGCAACGCCGCAGTCTGTTCATCCCGTCAAGTTATCTTTTTCTTCTGTTGTCTTGTAGTTTAGATGGAGCGTTGAGCCTCAACCAGCTCGTGTAACGCTGTCCCATCTTTTCCTGTCTCCTGCAGCTGCCTCCATATTCATCCCATTGTATTCATCTGTCTTTAACTCTCTTTTCCGCTCATTCTCTCTCTCTCCTCTCTCTCTCTCTCTCTCTCTCTCTCTCTCTCTCTCTCTCTCTCTCTCTCTCTCTCTCTCTCTCTCTCCTCTCTCTCTCTTCTTTCTCTTCTTTCTCTCTTTATTTCATTTGCCGTGTAAGTTCCAGTCAAAGGACAGTCTACTGATACTATTTTCAGATTTTCAAGTTTTAATTTCAGATGTATGCAACACCATCAACTACCATCATTGGCCTTACATCAAAGATCATGTGCGACGAGACCAAGAGGACGCCCAAGAAGAAAATGGATTGACATCAACGACATTGTACAGTCACATGGAATGACACTATCCAGTGCCGCCCATCGGGCGCTGGAGCGCAAATTATTCCTCCCCACGACGCTTGACGGAAGATGATGATGATGATGATGATGATGATGATGATGATGATGATGATGATGATTATGATGCATTTCATGTGTATTTGTGTGTGTGTCTACCTGTTGTAGCCTGGCGAACCATGTTCGACCATCAGTTGCATTCGAGTTAACGTGACTGAAGCAGGCAAGTATTTGTTGTGTAACTAGCTTGCTGACAGGAGCTGGTAGTCTATACTTGTTCCTTCTATAGCAAAGACGATTTTGTTACGTTGTAGACATGAAGTTTTCTATAACGTGAATCTTAATGGCTATGTATATTTTAAAAAGTTAGCTGTATGTCCTTTACAGGACGACGCAGTCAATCTCAGCATTTATTCACTGTTTGTGATTTACTGGGTAACTTTACTTTCAGTAATTTGCAGTTGCTTTCTGAACGGCCGACAACTCATACCATCAAAATCAACTCAAAACTGTCTCCAAATCTCCGCAACTGATTTCGAAGTCTCAACTCAATATGTAGGGGAAATGTAAAACTGCCTTCACTAATCCCTAAACCACAGCTGCTGAGAGAAATGAATATACTATTACTTTTGTTTTGTTTTGTTCATATCCCTTACAGGACGTTGAGGTCAACACCAGCATTTTTCAGCTGCTGTTGATGTACTAGGCAAGATTACGCCCCGTAGTTTGCCATTGCTATCTGAGCGACCGGCTCACATACTCCGTAAGTTACCAACGCGGCGAGAACCGCTGCCAATTCTCGCACAGGTTACGTGACTCGCGAGAATATACGGGATTACGGAGAAAGAAGTAAACCGTGCGCCAGGGAGACCGGCTGTACTACTACTACATACTTCGTATCTTTACTTCAATTCACTTCATGATACGGGATACATAGAGGGAGACTTGGATTCCAACAAACCCGGGAAAAACCTGTCCCTCACAGACTGTGGCGCCAGGGACTTACCTAGGTAAACCTGACCCTCACAGACTGTGGCGCCAGGGACTTATCTCCAGGTTAGATGTTGCACTTGTATTATTTAAAAATAGAAACACTGACGCAAAGGATTCTGCATGGAAATTATTTATGAAGCCTATGATACAGCTCTCATTAAAGTTTATGGTTCGTCTGGTTTTTCCTGCCATGAATCTTTTCTGTTCGGTGGGTACGTTGTTTTCAGTTAGACGGACGATATAGAATTATGTTTCTACAATAATTCTCTCTCTGTCTATCTCTATGCCACACTCTGTTTATGTATATCGCTCCGTCTCTCTCTCTCTCTCTCTCTCTCTCTCTCTCTCTCTCTCTCTCTCTCTCTCTCTCTCTCTCTCTCTCTCTCTCTCTTCTCTCTCTTTCTCTCTTTCTCTTTCGACGTTCAGCAAAGGATCTGCTACATCAGGGGTGGGCAAACTTTTCGTGCGGAGGGCCGCATTGACAAATGTAAAGCTATTGGCGGGCAGCATATATATATATATATATCCATTTTGTTTACAGCAACCTATCACAATAAGTAATTATTAATTATTTATAGGTTATTAAGCAGTATAAATAACTAATTATTGCAATTTTATTTTACTTATACACTTATCTTATATATAAACGGCGATCTCCGTCTGTCTGTCTGTCTGTCTGTCTGTATGTCCCTATGTCCTTTATGCGCTCGCGAACGGCCCATCCGATTGAGATGAAATTTTCTACACGCCTTCCTTTCATTCCAGCGCAGCCCACTGTCATATTGTTTTAGTGTGAAATCGGCTGCTTACCCAATATTATTTCATTTTCCATTTTTCATTATAATTTCATATATCTCAGGGGACTTAACTCTGTAAAAGTTATTTCAAGGGGCATAACTTTTCTGTATAACTTATAGTCATATTGTGGCATCGTTTTCAAAGATTTATAAACTCTTTGTCCATAGTTATGTACCGGCATATGAGTTATAATAAATAATGATACAATCTGTAAGGCATTTTCAAAGTTTTCATAAAAATAATGCATAATGCATAACATTGTAACTCATCTTTTTTTGCTTAAAGAATGAATAAATAATAGTTACCTTATCTCTATCAAGTTTGAAGATTTTATATTTCTTTACACTGTCGCCAACTCTAAGAAGACATGGAACAACTTCAGCCATTATTAAATCTACAGGCATATGCGTTATATTCCTCCTCCTCCTCTCTCCCCTCCTCCACCTCCTACCCTCTTCCTCTTCTCCTCCCCCTCCTCCCTCTCCCTCCTCCATCCTCCTCTTCTCTCTTTCTCCTCCTCCTCCTCCCTCCTCCTCCCTCTTCCTCCTCCCAGCTCCTACTCCTCCTTTTTCTTCTTCTTCTGCTGCTGCTGCCGCTGCTCCATTTACCCAAGTTAATTGTTGGGGAAGATGTAAAGATCTTTCAAGTGCTCTTTCTAATGCTTTTTGTAAGTTGGTCTTCGTTTATCTAAGGTTGTTCTAACTGCAACCAATAAATGATTAGACAGACAGACAGACAGACAGACAGACAGACAGACAGACAGACAGACAGACAGACAGACAGACAGACAGACAGACAGACAGACAGACAGTCGGGAACGGGAACTTATATGACTACTCATATGAATTAAATGAGATGCTCCCCATCAGGGGCTGGGCGAAGCCGGGCCGGATCAGACAGACAGACAGACAGATAGACAGACAGACAGACAGATAGATAGTCGGGAACGGGAACGTGAGCTTATATGACTACTTATATGAATTAAATGAGATGCTCCACACCAGTAGCTGGGCGATGCCGGGCCGGGTCAGACAGACAGACAGACAGACAGACAGACAGACAGACAGACAGACAGATAGACAGACAGACAGACAGACAGATAGTCGGTAACGGGAACGGGAACTTATATGACTACTTAAATGAATTAAATGAGATGCTCCCCACCAAGGACTGGGCGAAACCGGGCCGGGTCAGACAGACAGACAGACAGACAGACAGACAGACAGACAGACAGACAGACAGACAGACAGACAGATAGTCGGTAACGGGAACGGGAACTTATATGACTACTTATATGAATTAAATGAGATGCTCCCCACCAAGGACTGGGCGAAGCCGGGCCGGGTCAGCTAGTACATTATATTTGACAATATGGACAAAAACTTTTACTAATTTGTTAACACGATTTTACAACTTGTTATTATAACACATATTCTTTATTATCTATCTATGGCTTTAATTTAGACACACAGCGACTACATTGTCACTACAGTTGTTGATTTCTAATGAGAAGTATGTAACTGCTCGCAATTTTTGACAATATTTTTGAAATCTGGTTTTACTTTCTTTTTTTAGCAAGTTTACTTGTTGAAATTCGCATGACAGCATGCAAGTTGCAGTCCGACAATAAAGACCTATTCTTAGATTTGTTGATCTTCAAGCAAGAGAATGCTTGTTCGCAAATGTATGTTGATCCAAACAATGATAAAAGTTTAGCTGCAAAGTTTTTCAAGTTGGGAAATGATTCTTGTGATAAAGATCCATAGGAATCCAGCAAACCATCTGACTTGAATTTCTCTTTCATGTCATGATCTGCTTGTAAGTCAAGCAAGCTCCAACTGTATGTCCTCTGTGGCTGTATCAGCTTCTGCACTAAAAGGTGAACTGAGAATATTGAACTATGGCTCTAATTTCTTGAAATCTTGGAATCTCCATCCAAATTCTTCAACCATGCATCTGATTGGGCTTTGTATTTTTCAGTCATTTCACCAGAAATGGTTTCTTGTTTCAGCAAAGGGAAGTGACAAAATCTTTTTTCACTTGCTTGTCTGGAGAACAGTGAGAGTTTTGCCTGAAATGATTTTACATATACATACAATTCATATGCAAACACACCATTGCCCTGAAGTTTGACATTCAGTTCATTTAACTTTTCCATAATTTCAATGGCAAACATAAAGTCTAACTGCCACTCCTTATTGACAATGTTAGTATTAAAGTCACATGCAATGCCCTTCATTTCTAGGAACATCACTATTTCTTCTCTGAGTTCCCACACTCGCCTCAACACCTTGCCGAGGCTCAGCCATCGAACATTGGTGTGGTTCAGGACATCGGAATGTTCAGTTTCCATATCGTCAAGTAATGACTTGAACTGTCTGTGATTAAGTCCTCTTGATCTGATGAGGTTGACACTGACAACTGGGTCAATAACATGCTTGATATTCAAAACAGTTGTACACAGACTTTCTTGATGAATCACACAGTGAAGTGGTAATAATGTGTGGTCTGGATATTCTGCTTTAATCTTATCACTTATCAACTTTACCAGGCTACATTTTTTCCAGTCAAAGCACGAGCTCCGTGAGTTGTAATACTTGCCATCTTGTTCCAAACCAACCTTGTTCTTTCAAAACAGCTAGTAACAGCATTGAATATATCATGGCCTATGGTTGTGTCTTTGAGTGACTCAACACTCAGTAACTCTTCAGTGAGTTTGAAAGAAGTGTTTATTCCACGTATAAATATCAATAATTGGGCAGTATCATGTACATCGGCACTCTCATCCAATGCAAGAGAGTACCACAAAAATTGTTTACTTGCATCTTGAAGTTTATGTATCAAATTGTCACTGATCTTGTCAACACGTCTGACCACAGTTCTCCTTGATAAAGTAATGTTGTCAAATCTGTGTTTTTGTTCTGGATACATAATGTTTGCTGCATTTAGCAAACATTCCTAGATGAACTCGCCATCAGAAAATGGCTTGTTCTGTTTTACAATTATGTGTGACAGCACAAGACTAGCTTTAGTTGCAGCATCTTGAATTCAATCAATCAATCATGTGCCATGCCGGAAAGCATGGGCGGTCATGACTCGCCGTTTCACTCGATCACCAGTGTCGTGGATCAGCTCAGTGTTCCTGTCTCGTCCATGCCATGTGGCCAAGCCATCCAGGTATTTTCCTCTCGGTCTTCCTCTTGGTCTGTTCCCTTCGATCTTGCCAGTTGTCACCAAGTTCTCCAATCCATTTCATCTTCATCTTGAATTGAAGACTGTTTAATGAAAATAGTTTTTCTGTTTCTCCAAATTTTTCACCAACTCAAGGCATTTCCTTTCCTTCTCTTCGGTCGTTAAATTGTATCCGAAATCGGAATTTTTTGTTTGATAATGTCTTTTTAAATTGTACTCCTTGAAGACAGCCACTGACTCACGACACAACAAGCAAACTGATTTGCTACCAACTTTTATAAAACAGTAGGCCTACTTAGTTGTCCATTCATCATTAAAAACACGGCATTCATCTTCAGTCTCACGTTTGTTATTGACACTCATCATAACGGTACATGAAATTCTGTAAAATTCAACAAAATAACTTAAAAACGAATTAAAAATGTTTATTACTAAATGCCCTCGCGGGCCGCATAAAATCACTTAGCGGGCCGCGGGCCGTAGTTTGCCCACTCCCTGTTCTACATGATTCTGGGAGCCACGGCTACTTGGTTACTTGTGGCTTGACGATTGCCTTCAGGTCCGCTGTGCGCGACCGTCTCCAAATAACCTGCTAAATGGTGACATATATATTTGTATATCAAAGAAAACATTGCAAAGAAGAATTAAATCATTGGGGAAAAGTAGGGAAAGCTAACCCATACGCACAAACCAGCCCTATGCACTAGAAGTAATAGCACGTGTGTGGACTACGATTGAGTTCAAAGATTACCGGGGTGGGGTGGGGAAAAACAACTAAAACACAAATAAGCCACTCCAGGTCACGAACCTGAACTGTTGGAAAAGGTCACAACCGCGAAACCCAGAAACGAATATAACAGCCGCTCGCCAAATCAAACACACACTGCCTGAAATATTGTCAAGGATGCTGAATTAAAAACATGCTCCTACAGACATGCTAATCTTGCTCTCCAGCCTGTGAAGGTTTCAAAAATGTCATTGAGAACTCAGCAAGCTGCCCAGATAAGTACGATCGCATAACATGGCTATCTCGTACGAGGATGACGCACATCAGAGACCGTGCGATAAAGGCAAGATTGTGAAATTGGGAAAATTGCTCAGACAATTTATACCAGGCAATCTTCTAGGCGTTCATTGGTTACTCTATACGCTTTGTTGTGTGTGTGTGAAGGGAACAAAGTGTTCTAGTCGTGAATGGAATGGCTGTGATCGTTTACGAAATATAGAATTTCGAGTTAAAAATCTACCCAAAGTATTTCAGGATCCACGCCGATGCAACGGAGTTCGTGCATTGAGCTGAGTTTCTCCAGACTCAGGTTTGAGTTAGGAGGAAAAGGGAGCACTTATGGGATAAACCGTGTGCCGTGCTGTTGACCCAACGACTAAACTAAACTAAACTGAATCAGCCAGCGCACTTCAACAATGTGAAGGGACTTCTTTTGCAGAAACTGTCGTGGGGTTGTGAAGTGAAAGATCTTCACGTATTCTAGGCATAGTGTGGTGGGTAGGGCTTCACGTATTCTAGGCATGATGTAATGGGTAGGGCTTCACGTATTCTAGGCATGGTGTGGTGGGTAGGT
This sequence comes from Cepaea nemoralis, assembly GCA_014155875.1. NCBI lineage: Eukaryota > Metazoa > Mollusca > Gastropoda > Stylommatophora > Helicidae > Cepaea > Cepaea nemoralis. Next base: position 177,963 of record JACEFZ010026972.1, on the reverse strand, counting down.
CTTCACGTATTCTAGGCATAGTGTGGTGGGTAGGGCTTCACGTATTCTAGGCATGGTGTAATGGGTAGGGCTTCACGTATTCTACGCCTTGTGTAATGGGTAGGGCTTCACGTATTCTAGGCATAGTGTGGTGGGTAGGGCTTCACGTATTCTAGGCATACTGTGGTGGGTAGGTCTTCACGTATTCTAGGCATGGTGTAATGGGTAGGGCTTCACGTATTCTAGGCATAGTGTGGTGGGTAGGGCTTCACGTATTCTAGGCATACTGTGGTGGGTAGGTCTTCACGTATTCTAGGCATAGTGTGGTGGGTAGGGCTTCACGTATTCTAGGCATAGTGTAATGGGTAGGGCTTCACGTATTCTAGGCATAGTGTGGTGGGTAGGGCTTCACGTATTCTAGGCATGGTGTAATGGGTAGGGCTTCACGTATTCTAGGCATACTGTGGTGGGTAGGTCTTCACGTATTCTAGGCATAGTGTGGTGGGTAGGGCTTCACGTATTCTAGGCATGGTGTAATGGGTAGGGCTTCACGTATTCTAAGCCTTGTGTAATGGGTAGGGCTTCACGTATTCTAGGCATGGTGTAATGGGTAGGGCTTCACGTATTCTAGGCATGGTGTAATGGGTAGGGCTTCACGTATTCTAGGCATGGTGTGGTGGGTAGGGCTTCACGTATTCTAGGCATGGTGTAATGGGTAGGGCTTCACGTATTCTAGGCATAGTGTGGTGGGTAGGGCTTCACGTATTCTAGGCATGGTGTAATGGGTAGGGCTTCACGTATTCTAGGCATAGTGTAATGGGTAGGGCTTCACGTATTATAGGCATGGTGTAATGGGTAGGGCTTCACGTATTCTAGGCATAGTGTGGTGGGTAGGGCTTCACGTATTCTAGGCATGGTGTAATGGGTAGGGCTTCACGTATTCTAGGCATGGTGTAATGGGTAGGGCTTCACGTATTCTAGGCATGGTGTAATGGGTAGGGCTTCACGTATTCTAGGCATAGTGTGGTGGGTAGGGCTTCACGTATTCTAGGCATAGTGTAATGGATAGGGCTTCACGTATTCTAGGCATAGTGTGGTGGGTAGGGCTTCACGTATTCTAGGCATGGTGTAATGGGTAGGGCTTCACGTATTCTAGGCATACTGTGGTGGGTAGGTCTTCACGTAATTCTAGGCATGGTGTAATGGGTAGGGCTTCACGTATTCTAGGCATGGTGTAATGGGTAGGGCTTCATGTATTCTAGGCATGGTGTGGTGGGTAGGGCTTCACGTATTCTAGGCATGGTGTAATGGGTAGGGCTTCACGTATTCTAGGCATAGTGTGGTGGGTAGGGCTTCACGTATACTAGGCATGGTGTGGTGGGTAGGTCTTCACGTATTCTAGGCATAGTGTGGTGGGTAAGGCTTCGCGTATTCTAGGCATGGTGTAATGGGTACGGCTTCACGTATTCTAGGCATGGTGTAATGGGTAGGGCTTCACGTATTCTAGGCATGGTGTAATGGGTAGGGCTTCACGTATTCTAGGCATAGTGTAATGGGTAGGGCTTCATGTATTCTAGGCATAGTGTGGTGGGTAGGGCTTCACGTATTCTAGGCATGGTGTGGTGGGTAGGGCTTCATGTATTCTAGGCATAGTGTGGTGGGTAGGTCTTCACGTATTCTAGGCATAGTGTGGTGGGTAGGGCACCACGTATTCTAGGCATGGTGTGGTGGGTAGGGCTTCACGTATTCTAGGCATGGTGTGGTGGGTAGGGCTTCACGTATTCTAGGCATAGTGTGGTGGGTAGGGCTTCACGTATTCTAGGCATGGTGTGGTGGGTAGGGCTTCATGTATTCTAGGCATAGTGTGGTGGGTAGGTCTTCGCGTATTCTAGGCATAGTGTGGTAGGTAGGGCTTCACGTATTCTAGGCATGGAGTAATGGGTTGGGCTTCATGTATTCTAGGCATAGTGTGGTGGGTAGGGCTTCACGTATTCTAGGCATGGTGTGGTGGGTAGGGCTTCATGTATTCTAGGCATAGTGTGGTGGGTAGGTCTTCACGTATTCTAGGCATAGTGTGGTGGGTAGGGCACCACGTATTCTAGGCATGGTGTGGTGGGTAGGGCTTCACGTATTCTAGGCATGGTGTGGTGGGTAGGGCTTCACGTATTCTAGGCATAGTGTAATGAGTAGGGCTTCACGTATTCTAGGCATAGTGTAATGGGTAGGTCTTCATGTATTCTGGGCATGGTGTGGTGGGTAGGGCAGTGACTAACAGGTTGGCCACTCTGTCTTGGTAGGAAGCCTCGGTAGCGCAGTGACTAGCAGGTTGGCCACTCTGTCTTGGTAGAAAGCCTCGGTAGGGCAGTGACTAGTAGGTTGACCACTCTGTCTTGAAGCCTCGGTAGGGCAGTGACTAGTAGGTTGGCCACTCTGTCTTGAAGCCTCGGTAGGGCAGTGACTAGCAGGTTGACCACTCTGTCTTGGTAGGAAGCCTCGGTAGCGCAGTGACTAGTAGGTTGGCCACTCTGTCTTGGTAGGAAGCCTCGGTAGGGCAGTGACTAGAAGGTTAGCCACTCTGTCTTGAAGCCTCGGTAGGGCAGTGACTAGCAAGTTGACCACTCTGTCTTGGTAGGAAGCCTCGGTAGGGTAGTGACTAGTAGGTTGACCACTCTGTCTTGGTAGGAAGCCTCGGTAGCGCAGTGACTAGCAGGTTGACCACTCTGTCTTGAAGCCTCGGTAGCGCAGTGACTAGCAGGTTGGCCACTCTGTCTTGGTAGGAAACCTCGGTAGCGCAGTGACTAGCAGGTTGGCCACTGTGTCTTGGTAGGAAGCCTCGGTAGCGCAGTGACTAGCAGGTTGACCGCTCTGTCTTGGTAGGAAGCCTCGGTAGCGCAGTGACTAGCAGGTTGGCCACTCTGTCTTGAAGCCTCGGTAGCGCAGTGACTAGCAGGTTGACCACTCTGTCTTGAAGCCTCGGTAGCGCAGTGACTAGCAGGTTGACCACTCTGTCTTGGTAGGAAGCCTCGGTAGCGCAGTGACTAGTAGGTTGGCCACTCTGTCTTGAAGCCTCGGTAGTGCAGTGACTAGTAGGTTGACCACTCTGTCTTGAAGCCTCGGTAGCGCAGTGACTAGCAGGTTGACCACTCTGTCTTGGTAGGAAGCCTCGGTAGCGCAGTGACTAGTAGGTTTACCACTCTGTCTTGGTAGGAAGCCTCGGTAGCGCAGTGACTAGCAGGTTGACCACTCTGTCTTGGTAGGAAGCCTCGGTAGGGCAGTGACTAGCAGGTTGGCCACTCTGTCTTGGTAGGAAGCCTCGGTAGCGCAGTGACTAGCAGGTTGACCACTCTGTCTTGAAGCCTCGGTATCTCAGTGACTAGCAGGTTGACCACTCTGTCTTGAAGCCTCGGTAGCGCAGTGACTAGCAGGTTGGCCACTCTGTCTTGGTAGGAAGCCTCGGTAGCGCAGTGACTAGTAGTTTGACCACTCTGTCTTGAAGCCTCGATAGCGCAGTGACTAGCAGGTTGACCACTCTGTCTTGGTAGGAAACCTCGGTAGCGCAGTGACTAGCAGGTTGGCCACTCTGTCTTGGTAGGAAACCTCGGTAGGGCAGTGACTAGCAGGTTGGCCACTCTGTCTTGGTAGGAAACCTCGGTAGGGCAGTGACTAGCAGGTTGGCCACTCTGTCTTGAAGCCTCGGTAGCGCAGTGACTAGCAGGTTGGCCACTCTGTCTTGGTAGGAAGCCTCGGTAGCGCAGTGACTAGTAGGTTGGCCACTCTGTCTTGAAGCCTCGGAAGCGCAGTGACTAGTAGGTTGACCACTCTGTCTTGAAGCCTCGGTAGCGCAGTGACTAGCAGGTTGACCACTCTGTCTTGGTAGGAAGCCTCGGTAGCGCAGTGACTAGTAGGTTGACCACTCTGTCTTGGTAGGAAGCCTCGGTAGCGCAGTGACTAGCAGGTTGACCACTCTGTCTTGGTAGAAAGCCTCGGTAGGGCAGTGACTAGCAGGCTAGCCACTCTGTCTTGAAGCCTCGGTAGCGCAGTGACTAGTAGGTTGACCACTCTGTCTTGGTAGGAAGCCTCGGTAGCGCAGTGACTAGCAGGTTGACCACTCTGTCTTGGTAGGAAGCCTCGGTAGGGCAGTGACTTGCAGGCTAGCCACTCTGTCTTGGTAGGAAGCCTCGGTAGCGCAGTGACTAGCAGGTTGACCACTCTGTCTTGGTAGGAAGCCTCGGTAGGGCAGTGACTAGCAGGCTAGTCACTCTGTCTTGGTAGGAAGCCTCGGTAGCGCAGTGACTAGCAGGTTGACCACTCTGTCTTGGTAGGAAGCCTCGGTAGGGCAGTGACTAGCAGGCTAGCCACTCTGTCTTGGTAGGAAGCCTCGGTAGGGCAGTGACTAGCAGGTTGACCACTCTGTCTTGGTAAGAAGCCTCGGTAGCGCAGTGACTAGCAGGTTGGCCACTCTGTCTTGGTAGGAAGCCTCGGTAGGGCAGTGACTAGCAGGTTGGCCAATCTGTCTTGAAGCCTCGGTAGCTCAGTGACTAGTAGGTTGGCCACTCTGTCTTGGTAGGAAGCCTCGGTAGCGCAGTGACTAGTAGGTTGGCCACTCTGTCTTGGTAGAAGCCTCGGTAGCGCAGTGACTAGCAGGTTGACCACTCTGTCTTGGTAGGAAGCCTCGGTAGCGCAGTGACTAGCAGGTTGACCACTCTGTCTTGGTAGGAAGCCTCGGTAGCGCAGTGACTAGCAGGTTGACCACTCTGTCTTGAATCCTCGGTAGCGCAGTGACTAGTAGGTTGGCCACTCTGTCTTGGTAGGAAGCCTCGGTAGCGCAGTGACTAGCAGGTTGACCACTCTGTCTTGGTAGAAAGCCTCGGTAGCGCAGTGACTAGCAGGTTGGCCACTCTGTCTTGGTAGAAAGCCTCGGTAGCGCAGTGACTAGTAGGTTGGCCACTCTGTCTTGAAGCCTCGGTAGCGAAGTGACTAGTAGGTTGGCCACTCTGTCTTGGTAGGAAGCCTCGGTAGCTCAGTGACAAGCAGGTTGGCCACTCTGTCTTGGTAGAAAGCCTCGGTAGCGCAGTGACTAGCAGGTTGACCACTCTGTCTTGAAGCCTCGGTAGCGCAGTGACTAGCAGGTTGGCCACTCTGTCTTGGTAGAAAGCCTCGGTAGCGCAGTGACTAGTAGGTTGGCCACTCTGTCTTGGTAGAAAGCCTCGGTAGCGCAGTGACTAGCAGGTTGACCACTCTGTCTTGAAGCCTCGGTAGCGCAGTGACTAGTAGGTTGACCACTCTGTCTTGAAGCCTCGGTAGCTCAGTGACTAACAGGTTGGCCACTCTGTCTTGGTAGGAAGCCTCGGTAGCTCAGTGACTAGCAGGTTGACCACTCTGCCTTGGTAGGAAGCCTCGGTAGCTCAGTGACTAGCAGGCTAGCCACTCTGTCTTGGTAGGAAGCCTCGGTAGCGCAGTGACTAGTAGGTTGACCACTCTGCCTTGGTAGGAAGCCTCGGTAGCTCAGTGACTAGCAGGCTAGCCACTCTGTCTTGGTAGGAAGCCTCGGTAGCGCAGTGACTAGTAGGTTGACCACTCTGCCTTGGTAGGAAGCCTCGGTAGCTCAGTGACTAGCAGGCTAGCCACTCTGTCTTGGTAGGAAGCCTCGGTAGCGCAGTGACTAGCAGGTTGACCACTCTGCCTTGGTAGGAAGCCTCGGTAGCTCAGTGACTAGCAGGCTAGCCACTCTGTCTTGGTAGGAAGCCTCGGTAGCGCAGTGACTAGCAGGTTGACCACTGTCTTGAAGCCTCGGTAGCTCAGTGACTAGCAGGTTGACCACCCTGTCTTGGTAGGAAGCCTCGGTAGCTCAGTGACTAGCAGGTTGGCCACTCTGTCTTGGTAGGAAGCCTCGGTAGCGCAGTGACTAGCAGGTTGACCACTGTCTTGAAGCCTCGGTAGCTCAGTGACTAGCAGGTTGACCACTCTGTCTTGGTAGGAAGCCTCGGTAGCTCAGTGACTAGCAGGCTAGCCACTCTGTCTTGGTAGGAAGCCTCGGTAGCTCAGTGACTAGCAGGTTGGCCACTCTGTCTTGGTAGGAAGCCTCGGTAGCGCAGTGACTAGCAGGTTGACCACTGTCTTGAAGCCTCGGTAGCTCAGTGACTAGCAGGCTAGCCACTCTGTCTTGGTAGGAAGCCTCGGTAGCGCCGTGACTAGCAGGTTGGCCACTCTGTCTTGGTAGGAAGCCTCGGTAGGGCAATGACTAGCAGTTTGACCACTCTGTCTTGGTAGGATGCCTCAGTAGGGCAGTGACTAGCAGGTTGGCCACTTCTGTCTTGGTAGGAAGCCCTCAGTAGGGCAGTGACTAGCAGGTTGGCCACTCTGTCTTGGTAGGAAGCCTCGGTAGCGCAGTGACTAGCAGGTTGACCACTCTGTCTTGAAGCCTCGGTAGCTCAGTGACTAGCAGGTTGACCCACTCTGTCTTGAAGCCTCGGTAGCTTCAGTGACTAGCAGGTTGACCACTCTGTCTTGAAGCCTCGGTAGCTCAGTGACTAGCAGGTTGACCACTCTGTCTTGGTAGGAAGCCTCTGTAGCGCAGTGACTAGCAGGTTGACCACTCTGTCTTGAAGCCTCGGTAGCTCAGTGACTAGCAGGTTGACCACTCTGTCTTGAAGCCTCGGTAGCTCAGTGACTAGCAGGTTGACCACTCTGTCTTGAAGCCTCGGTAGCTCAGTGACTAGCAGGTTGACCACTCTGTCTTGGTAGGAAGCCTCGGTAGCGCAGTGACTAGCAGGTTGACCACTCTGTCTTGAAGCCTCGGTAGCTCAGTGACTAGCAGGTTGGCAACTCTGTCTTGGTAGGAAGCCTCGGTAGCGCAGTGACTAGCAGGTTGGCCACTCTGTCTAGGTAGGAAGCCTCGGTAGCGCAGTGACTAGCAGGTTGGCCACTCTGTCTTGGTAGGAAGCCTCGGTAGCGCAGTGACTAGTAGGTTGGCCACTCTGTCTTGAAGCCTCGGTAGGGCAGTGACTAGCAGGTTGTCCACTCTGTCTTGGTAGGAAGCCTCGGTAGCTCAATGACTAGCAGGTTGGCCACTCTGTCTTGGTAGGAAGCCTCGGTAGGGCAATGACTAGCAATTTGACCACTCTGACTTGGTAGGAAGCCTCAGTAGGGCAGTGACTAGCAGGTTGGCCACTCTGTCTTGGTAGGAAGCCTCGGTAGCGCAGTGACTAGCAGGTTGACCACTCTGTCTTGAAGCCTCGGTAGCTCAGTGACTAGCAGGTTGACCACTCTGTCTTGAAGCCTCGGTAGCTCAGTGACTAGCAGGTTGGCCACTCTGTCTTGGTAGGAAGCCTCGGTAGCGCAGTGACTAGCAGGTTGGCCACTCTGTCTTGGTAGGAAGCCTCGGTAGCGCAGTGACTAGCAGGTTGGCCACTCTGTCTTGGTAGGAAGCCTCGGTAGGGCAGTGACTAGTAGGTTGGCCACTCTGTCTTGAAGCCTCGGTTAGGGCAGTGACTAGCAGGTTGTCCACTCTGTCTTGGTAGGAAGCCTCGGTAGCTCAATGACTAGCAAGTTGACCACTCTGTCTTGGTAGGAAGCCTCGGTAGCGCAGTGACTAGCAGGTTGACCACTCTGTCTTGAAGCCTCGGTATCTCAGTGACTAGCAGGTTGGCCACTCTGTCTTGGTAGGAAGCCTCGGTAGCGCAGTGACTAGCAGGTTGGCCACTCTGTCTTGGAAGGAAGCCTCGGTAGCGCAGTGACTAGCAGGTTGGCCACTCTGTCTTGAAGCCTCGGTAGCTCAGTGACTAGCAGGTTGGCCACTCTGTCTTGGTAGGAAGCCTCGGTAGCGCAGTGACTAGCAGGTTGGCCACTCTGTCTTGGTAGGAAGCCTCGGTAGCGCAGTGACTAGCAGGTTGGCCACTCTGTCTTGGTAGGAAGCCTCGGTAGCGCAGTGACTAGCAGGTTGGCCACTCTGTCTTGGTAGGAAGCCTCGGTAGGGCAGTGACTAGTAGGTTGGCCACTCTGTCTTGAAGCCTCGGTAGGGCAGTGACTAGCAGGTTGGCCACTCTGTCTTGGTAGGAAGCCTCGGTAGCTCAATGACTAGCAGGTTGGCCACTCTGTCTTGGTAGGAAGCCTCGGTAGGGCAATGACTAGCAGTTTGACCACTCTGTCTTGGTAGGAAGCCTCAGTAGGGCAGTGACTAGCAGGTTGGCCACTCTGTCTTGGTAGGAAGCCTCGGTAGCACAGTGACTAGCAGGTTGACCACTCTGTCTTGAAGCCTCGGTAGCTCAGTGACTAGCAGGTTGACCACTCTGTCTTGAAGCCTCGGTAGCTCAGTGACTAGCAGGTTGACCACTCTGTCTTGGTAGGAAGCCTCGGTAGCGCAGTGACTAGCAGGTTGACCACTCTGTCTTGGTAGGAAGCCTCGGTAGCGCAGTGACTAGTAGGTTGACCACTCTGTCTTGAAGCCTCGGTAGCTCAGTGACTAGCAGGTTGACCACTCTGTCTTGAAGCCTCGGTAGCTCAGTGACTAGCAGGTTGACCACTCTGTCTTGAAGCCTCGGTAGCTCAGTGACTAGCAGGTTGACCACTCTGTCTTGAAGCCTCGGTATCTCAGTGACTAGCAGGTTGACCACTCTGTCTTGGTAGGAAGCCTCGGTAGCTCAGTGACTAGCAGGCTAGCCACTCTGTCTTGGTAGGAAGCCTCGGTAGCTCAGTGACTAGCAGGTTGGCCACTCTGTCTTGGTAGGAAGCCTCGGTAGCGCAGTGACTAGCAGGTTGACCACTGTCTTGAAGCCTCGGTAGCTCAGTGACTAGCAGGCTAGCCACTCTGTCTTGGTAGGAAGCCTCGGTAGCGCCGTGACTAGCAGGTTGGCCACTCTGTCTTGGTAGGAAGCCTCGGTAGGGCAATGACTAGCAGTTTGACCACTCTGTCTTGGTAGGATGCCTCAGTAGGGCAGTGACTAGCAGGTTGGCCACTCTGTCTTGGTAGGAAGCCTCAGTAGGGCAGTGACTAGCAGGTTGGCCACTCTGTCTTGGTAGGAAGCCTCGGTAGCGCAGTGACTAGCAGGTTGACCACTCTGTCTTGAAGCCTCGGTAGCTCAGTGACTAGCAGGTTGACCACTCTGTCTTGAAGCCTCGGTAGCTCAGTGACTAGCAGGTTGACCACTCTGTCTTGAAGCCTCGGTAGCTCAGTGACTAGCAGGTTGACCACTCTGTCTTGGTAGGAAGCCTCGGTAGCGCAGTGACTAGCAGGTTGACCACTCTGTCTTGGTAGGAAGCCTCGGTAGCGCAGTGACTAGCAGGTTGACCACTCTGTCTTGAAGCCTCGGTAGCTCAGTGACTAGCAGGTTGACCACTCTGTCTTGAAGCCTCGGTAGCTCAGTGACTAGCAGGTTGACCACTCTGTCTTGAAGCCTCGGTAGCTCAGTGACTAGCAGGTTGACCACTCTGTCTTGGTAGGAAGCCTCGGTAGCGCAGTGACTAGCAGGTTGACCACTCTGTCTTGAAGCCTCGGTAGCTCAGTGACTAGCAGGTTGGCAACTCTGTCTTGGTAGGAAGCCTCGGTAGCGCAGTGACTAGCAGGTTGGCCACTCTGTCTAGGTAGGAAGCCTCGGTAGCGCAGTGACTAGCAGGTTGGCCACTCTGTCTTGGTAGGAAGCCTCGGTAGCGCAGTGACTAGTAGGTTGGCCACTCTGTCTTGAAGCCTCGGTAGGGCAGTGACTAGCAGGTTGTCCACTCTGTCTTGGTAGGAAGCCTCGGTAGCTCAATGACTAGTGTAACAGTATTGGGTATTATTAGGATCTAGTGGGAAACACAAGTACAGCACGATTGAGCATTGAGACTGAAAGGGGTGGGAGATGCTCAATCGTGACGTGTTGGGTTGGTATGGGCAGTTAGAACCCAGCTTGAGTAGCGAATGGAGGTGTACATCGAAGCTTTGTTAAGTTAAGCCAATAAACGTTTTATCAACAACCAAACGACCGGCCTTCGTCTTATTACACACTGTTATAAGAGGCGAAATGGTGCCGTGACCAGGATGCGAACCTGAGGATGAGAAAAACAAAACAATGAAAAGCCAGGATTGAATAACGTCGCGGAAAGGTTCAAGAACTAAACAAACGAACAAAATACTAGCGGCACGTAAATGAACAATTTCTGAACCTGATAACAGACGCACCAAAAGATGGCCAGTAAGTTCTAAATAGTAGTAATATCTGAATACAGAGGCCAAAAGCTCGCCCAGGAGTGGTCCTTTGTAAGTCTTTTTTAAGACTTCAGATAACGGTCAAAGTAGTAATAAGAAGTTTGTTATACCAGCCGTTTTGCAGAGGTCACAGTGAAGGAAGTTGTATGGCCGCCCTTCTACAGTTTGATTGTTAACAACAGGCTTAACATGGACTGAAATTTTGCGTTGCAAAAGTCATCAAGGCCACTGCCTTACATCGTTCTGATTGACCAGGAGTGATCCTATCCTGAGAGTTGGGCAAACCAGCAATGTAAGTTGCTCAAAGTTAAAGAGCTAATCAGGAGTTGTCAGGACAGCATGATCGTTGATCGGGCCATAACTGCTTAAAACACTCAATTATCGCTAGGCCTTGGCTGATCCTGATAAATTTTTGGGCCTCGTTATTCCTATGACCCAAACACACCCAATCCATTTTTGGGCCTCGTTATTCCTATGACCCATTCCATACGACGTTGAAGTATCCACTTGAGAATCAAGGAAGGGACCCAACCAGGGGTCGAAGATTTTCCGGCAGCCCATGAGATGTGACCCAACCAGGGGTTGAAAAATTTTCTGGCAGCCCACGAGAAGGACTAAAATACCTGAGGGAAGAGAAGTGATATCTGAACTCCGCCACCTGAATTCCGAGACTAAATTTCACCTGATGCGGGCTCTGGTTGGTTGAACTAAATCCGTAAGTTGGTAAAAGAAGGTAACGGATTAATTTAAGGAAATAGACTCAGAGTTGTGTATTTCGAGGTCTCCCGTGAGGTTCCGAACTTCTTAATTAGAGTGGAGTACAGGACATTATTGTGCTTTAAGAAACAGATATCTACAAGGAACCTTCTGATTGCCACAAATTTGAGTTTTTTTTTAAATTGAGGACAGGGTTCATTCTTCCTATGCTCAGACAGAACATCGTTGGTGCTTCTTCTGATTAATGTAATATCTTACATTATTATAGCCAACTGAATTGTGCTGGTTGGGATTTAGGAAATTATAATTGTGTGATTGGTTGCTTGCTTGTTTTAGTATTTTTTTCAGCATAGCGGAACAGGATACCTTAGGAATATTTCAGCAGAGCAGATTCATCACGACACAGTTGAGAATTATTTCGGCTGAGATAGCATAAAGAGTAAAAATGTACCTGAGCAGAGACTTAGGACGCGTGACCACATGGTTAGGAGAGTTAAAGGAGGCAGTCAGCGAGGTAGAATGTTTTGTACACTGGTTACAGAGTAATGTAAGAGGAGGTAATGAGATAAAAAGGAACAACAAGAATAACCAAGGACAGCCACTGGTTAATGAAAATAGAGGGCAGTATAGAAGTATTTATGAAAATCCAAAGATGACTAAGGTCAAGAGCTGGTATAATGATCAGAGATACAGAAATGGACATGAGAAAGACTGTTATAGGAGTTGGCCATCCTATACTGTAAGCGCTAGGAAAAAACGTGACGAATGGTTTGAAAAAAGACAAAGACAATATCTAAACTCAGGTGTAAGAGACAGAGTTGAACCTGTAAATAAAATACAAACTAATCCTAAAATGGTTGCGAATGTGACTAGTGGACAGGAAAAGAAGACGACGGTGTTAGTAAAGAAAAGAAATAGAGAGACGCAGACACAAGCAGGTAATACGATAGAAAGTAGTACGCAGACTCAGGTACAATCAGTCAGCAAGATGACAAAGGGAACTCAAACTGATTTCATAGAGAATCAGTCAAAACCTACTCATTTGACTAAGAGAGACAAGGTTGAAGTTAGGAAAGATGGACAGACAAGGGCCAAGGACGAAAGGAAGTCAATGAAGAAAAGTGTTAGTATGGTTGTAAATAGAGGTAGTACCATGTCAACTTCTTCAGCTATAGACAAGAAACTAATTCCCAAATGGTGTAGGAATATTAGCTGTCAGAGTTCAAGCTACGGAGAAGATATTCACACAGCTGAATATTATAGTGATGCTGAATCAGATATTATTACAGATGATTCGGAGAAGGAGAGTGTTACACTACGGGCAGGTCCTGAATCGAGGCGTGATGTTCCATCATATGGAGTAGTTGCTAGTAGACAGACGGACAGAGTTTTGGGTAGTGACTCTTTGAAACAAAATACTGGTTTGTATGACAAGACAGTAGGGAAGGCTAAGGGACGAAGACCGAGAAAGAGAAAGAAAGTCAGACGTTTTAGGGACGACTATAGGAATAGAGCAGACGTGTTTGCAGTAAACTATAGTGAGTCTGATGAGGGAACTATTATTAGTGTGTCATCTGAGGACGAGATGGGAAGGTATAAACGTTACATAAGATACACAGAAAACAGTGAACAGACTGACGCAAATAAAGGATATAGAAAGAAATCATTTAAGAAAAAGTATAGTGGTAGACAGTTAGCGGGAATTTATTCAACAACAGAAAGTGACTTAAGTAAAATAGAAGACCTTAGGACCTTAAGACCTGAGTACTTTAGTAACTTGACAACAGATAGTGAAGATGACATTATAAGTGAAAGACGGGTTAATGTATTGAGAGACAGTGAAGTGTTCAACTTGGACACACTATATGACTAAAATAGAGTAGATACAGCATAGAGTTAGTAGAGGGTGAGAGATAAACTAAGTATTAGAAATAGTTGGACTCAGAGCTATGACGTGGTGTCTGAGATAGTTTTACTTGTGGGTTTCAGAAAAAAGTATACTGTTGTTGACAAATAAACCGAGAGTATCTGCTGAGGAGATATGGATTGAAGAAGAACTGAGTATCCTGTATGTAAAATAGCCAGTTGAACGTGTGAATAAAAGTAGTAGACTGTGGATGCTTGAAATATACGAGTTACGTCGTGCTTGCGGAGGAAGAAGAAAGTTGTTGTGTGTGGAGAAGTATAGAATGATAGTTACGAAATTAGGGATCTGTTGGAATGAGGTTTGTTTTGAAGAGATAGTAGATAGTGCAGTGAAAACAATAGAAGTTGCGAGATTGTCATGTATAGGGTCTGACCTTCGTATAGAAGTAGAGATATAAGAAAGCAGTGAATTGAGAAAGTCCTCTGGAATAATTCGTCTAGTTGTGCGGTGTTCGTACGGGAGTATAACTATAGTCGAACAGTTGTTCGTCGTAAGGAAGGTGTGATGACGTCCCCTAGGTGAAAGTACATAGATAAAATATAAGAGTGGCGTTAACATGTCTTGTGTCAATGTGTTTTGAGGAGATAAATACGTGTAGATTTAGGTGAATGATTGCTGGAATGTTGAATTGGCGTCTAAATGGTTCGGTTTTGAAATAATAGTGTAGACACGTTAGGTTGTCGTGATGCGAGTGTAGTCGTGAGATGAGAGCGAGGTGGTGTATCATTGTCTGTGTGAATATGAGAAGAGTGATTGATAAGTCCAGAGAATTGAACAGCCTGGTTACACCTGTTGTCAATATCATTTGTTTCGTTTCGTTTAGCGGAATTGTTGTTGTTTGTTCTTCTTTAGCTATAGTCCTCGCCTCTGTTTTGTTTGTGCTAAAGTGTGATGTCTTTTGTTTGGAATGTGTGATCTTGGAAGGAAATTATAGAAGTCGTATGACAGGTTGACAGAAAGAGAGTTAATATTATGACTGACGTTTCACAAAACTCTTTAGTATTTTTGACAGGAACATGTCGAAGCAGGAGTGCCTAATACGGAGATGTGAGAAAAATGAGGTCCGTTGTCAGTTATCAGGACATGAGTTGCTGTTCTGAAAGAATCCTGATAAATAGGAGTGAAAGATACGAAGGTAAACAAGGTGAGGTAAATGAAAATTAGAAAGGGTGTTCCGACTGGTTTGACTGTCGTCACGATGTGAAAGGATAGGAGAGATTTGAGGTAATGGTGCTGAGATACAGAAAGTACTGATGCAAAAGATATTAATTGCTTCGGATAGACGAGAAATTTAAAAAGTTGAATTAGTTATCAAGACAGGAAGTAGATGTATTGGTGATAAGTCTATAGTAAATAGACAAAGTTTTGTTGGACGTAGGAGAATGGAAATACCGTAGATAACGGTAATAGTGATTTAGAAATTGTACTGATGCTTGGTAAAAATCCGAGCCACAGAATAGATGACTGCTGGTACATTGAGATGACATTGGAATAATCCCCACATAATGGAATAAATGTGTCGACCTGTAGTTTACAGTGCTGGATTAAGAGGATATTTTGGATGTGATGACGTATTAGGAGTGAGGCTGGAACAAGATAGAAAATTGTAAGGGGAGATAATCAATGTTTGACTTCCAGAAAAAGGAATGGTCAGTTGTTGAGTAGTGATTTTGCTTGGAGGGGAACAAGTATGGTTACGCATTAAGATAATCTGTAGATAACAGAGGGATATTTGTATATATGTATATACGTATTTTGGCATTAATGCTTGGTATGGAGTTGTTTTGTTATACATGACTTGCCTAAATAGATAGGTGTTACATTGGTTAGAAAGGAGGCCAATGTTGCTGGGTCACTTTACGTAGTAATTTGAAGGGAGTTGTATTTTTTTGAAAACCTTATCTTTGTTTTATTGCTTGATTTGGTCCTGTAAAATTGATTGTAATTATTTTAGAGTAGGGTTATTGTGTCCTTAGACCTTCATGTGTAAACTACTGGTCCGTAAAAGAGACCAGTAGTATTAAGTAACAATAGAATAGGATGTATGTTGTATCATCATCACCATCGTCCACCATTATCATCATCATACCTTTAGTTGAGTTGAGGGGAAACAAACATAAATGATTGTTACAAAATTTGGGGGGGTTTGATGTCCTGTTGTGATTTTGATTTCGCTGTTTTGTGTGTTAAATAGTAATTAATTAAGTTATGTTTAAATTATAGGGTTTTTGTCGAGAATAAAGACAATACAGGGGGCTGTAATTAGGACCCTTCGTTCAGAAAGTTATAATAAACTACTGTGAGCTAATAGAGAGACACATTCTCTTTGTGAAGAATAACTTCGTGGGTGTATATTACTGGGATAATCAGCATAGTGAGGTTGATGGGCTTATGAAGAAGTGGAAACATATACCGGGGATGGTTATGGGAAAGGTTAGAGATACACTAAAGTAAGCATTAATTAGAAAAATATGGGATTAGAAACCACATGGGAGAAGAAAAGATTAATGAATATATTCAGTGGGGTAAAGCTGAGAAAAGTTTTGAACATAGTTTCCGGGGGTTCAGAAGAACCATGATATACACGAAATTGCGGGGTTATAGAAGAATAAGAAAATTACCCCAGACAAAGAGTAAACATGAATTGGATCCATGTTTGACTAGACACTGTAGATAACAGTACAATAATAAAGAGGTGTTAGGGTGTAAATGAGAAATAAACATAGGGGAGACATAAGGACATGGAGTGTTTGTGGGTCAGTAATAAAAGGACTGAGATTAAAGTTGATTACAAGCAGTCACAGACATGAGTGGTTATTTTCGCTGCTGTAGATTACGGCATGAATTATGAATTGAGAGGTGGAAGATTTTAGAGAGACATTGGGTTACATAGCCTGGGCAGGATGTAAATGTTTATAAGTGGGTCAGATTACAATGTTGTGTTTGATAGTTAACATTTAAGGGGAGATTTCAAGGTTACTAGGTTGCTGTTGATAACGGCATAAGTGGAGCATTTTAGTAGATATGCCCATAAGAAATGGACATTAAGAGAGAACCTGAGGTATTGGAGAAGATTAGTTATACGAGGTGATGAGGTTATGTAAGGTGTTGTGTTGGAGGAGGTCTTAAGGGATAATAGACCTTTTTAATTGTGTCTTCGAGTTCTGTTTTGTGGTTTACATTACAATGTGAGGTTGAGGGTAGGTAGTGTATGTTATAAAGACACTTAAAAGTGAAGAATATTTTTGGAGGATGGTTGGTAATTGATGCTGAAGATAGCAGCGTAAACTGTTACCATAATGAGTGGTACTGGGGGAGATATAGTGGTTTAGAATTTATTGCATAAATTCTCAAAGGACAAAGGGGTATAAAGGGGTGTGTGATTTAGGTGAATGTTGTTTTTTTTTTTGAAAGAGTTCTATTTCTTCTTTTTAAATTCCGGTGGCCACCGATTCTTTATCTTCCTATCGTATGAAAGTGATTTCAGGTTAGTTGAAAGTGGGGAATTAGTAGTATTGGTGATAAGAATAAGGAGTTGGTGTCAGCGTTTGAAGTGGAAAGCGGATTGCTTATTGAAGTGGAGAAGGAGTATGTAAGAAGACGTGTTATGATGATGTATTATATAGAAAGTTGAATTTGAAATGTTATATGTAAATATGTTATGTTTGGTTGAAGGACCAAGAACGAAGAAGAAGTGGGTTGACTATATAGCTGGGGAAAAAGTAAAGAAATTGAATGTTCATTTAAGTTAGAGTTGGTTTGGGAAAGATTAGATGGAACTGGGAGAAATAAGGAAAAAGAGGGAATAGAGTAAGGGGATTTGGAGTAAAGATTTTTCCTTTATAAGGAAAATTCTTTATTAAACATGGGGAGGTGTAACAGTATTGGGTATTATTAGGATCTAGTGGGAAACACAAGTACAGCACGATTGAGCATTGAGACTGAAAGGGGTGGGAGATGCTCAATCGTGACGTGTTGGGTTGGTATGGGCAGTTAGAACCCAGCTTGAGTAGCGAATGGAGGTGTACATCGAAGCTTTGTTAAGTTAAGCCAATAAACGTTTTATCAACAACCAAACGACCGGCCTTCGTCTTATTACACACTGTTATACTAGCAGGTTGGCCACTCTGTCTTGGTAGGAAGCCTCGGTAGGGCAATGACTAGCAATTTGACCACTCTGACTTGGTAGGAAGCCTCAGTAGGGCAGTGACTAGCAGGTTGGCCACTCTGTCTTGGTAGGAAGCCTCGGTAGCGCAGTGACTAGCAGGTTGACCACTCTGTCTTGAAGCCTCGGTAGCTCAGTGACTAGCAGGTTGACCACTCTGTCTTGAAGCCTCGGTAGCTCAGTGACTAGCAGGTTGGCCACTCTGTCTTGGTAGGAAGCCTCGGTAGCGCAGTGACTAGCAGGTTGGCCACTCTGTCTTGGTAGGAAGCCTCGGTAGCGCAGTGACTAGCAGGTTGGCCACTCTGTCTTGGTAGGAAGCCTCGGTAGGGCAGTGACTAGTAGGTTGGCCACTCTGTCTTGAAGCCTCGGTAGGGCAGTGACTAGCAGGTTGTCCACTCTGTCTTGGTAGGAAGCCTCGGTAGCTCAATGACTAGCAAGTTGACCACTCTGTCTTGGTAGGAAGCCTCGGTAGCGCAGTGACTAGCAGGTTGACCACTCTGTCTTGAAGCCTCGGTATCTCAGTGACTAGCAGGTTGGCCACTCTGTCTTGGTAGGAAGCCTCGGTAGCGCAGTGACTAGCAGGTTGGCCACTCTGTCTTGGAAGGAAGCCTCGGTAGCGCAGTGACTAGCAGGTTGGCCACTCTGTCTTGAAGCCTCGGTAGCTCAGTGACTAGCAGGTTGGCCACTCTGTCTTGGTAGGAAGCCTCGGTAGCGCAGTGACTAGCAGGTTGGCCACTCTGTCTTGGTAGGAAGCCTCGGTAGCGCAGTGACTAGCAGGTTGGCCACTCTGTCTTGGTAGGAAGCCTCGGTAGCGCAGTGACTAGCAGGTTGGCCACTCTGTCTTGGTAGGAAGCCTCGGTAGGGCAGTGACTAGTAGGTTGGCCACTCTGTCTTGAAGCCTCGGTAGGGCAGTGACTAGCAGGTTGGCCACTCTGTCTTGGTAGGAAGCCTCGGTAGCTCAGTGACTAGCAGGTTGGCCACTCTGTCTTGGTAGGAAGCCTCGGTAGGGCAATGACTAGCAGTTTGACCACTCTGTCTTGGTAGGAAGCCTCAGTAGGGCAGTGACTAGCAGGTTGGCCACTCTGTCTTGGTAGGAAGCCTCGGTAGCACAGTGACTAGCAGGTTGACCACTCTGTCTTGAAGCCTCGGTAGCTCAGTGACTAGCAGGTTGACCACTCTGTCTTGAAGCCTCGGTAGCTCAGTGACTAGCAGGTTGACCACTCTGTCTTGGTAGGAAGCCTCGGTAGCGCAGTGACTAGCAGGTTGACCACTCTGTCTTGGTAGGAAGCCTCGGTAGCGCAGTGACTAGTAGGTTGACCACTCTGTCTTGAAGCCTCGGTAGCTCAGTGACTAGCAGGTTGACCACTCTGTCTTGAAGCCTCGGTAGCTCAGTGACTAGCAGGTTGACCACTCTGTCTTGAAGCCTAGGTATCTCAGTGACTAGCAGGTTGACCACTCTGTCTTGGTAGGAAGCCTCGGTAGCGCAGTGACTAGCAGGTTGACCACTCTGTCTTGAAGCCTCGGTAGCTCAGTGACTAGCAGGCTGGCCACTCTGTCTTGGTAGGAAGCCTCGGTAGCGCAGTGACTAGCAGGTTGGCCACTCTGTCTTGGTAGGAAGCCTTGGTAGCGCAGTGACTAGCAGGTTGGCCACTCTGTCTTGGTAGGAAGCCTCGGTAGCGCAGTGACTAGCAGGTTGGCCACTCTGTCTTGGTAGGAAGCCTCGGTAGGGCAGTGACTAGTAGGTTGGCCACTCTGTCTTGAAGCCTCGGTAGGGCAGTGACTAGCAGGTTGTCCACTCTGTCTTGGTAGGAAGCCTCGGTAGCTCAATGACTAGCAGGTTGACCACTCTGTCTTGGTAGGAAGCCTCAGTAGCGCAGTGACTAGCAGGTTGACCACTCTGTCTTGAAGCCTCGGTATCTCAGTGACTAGCAGGTTGGCCACTCTGTCTTGGTAGGAAGCCTCGGTAGCGCAGTGACTAGCAGGTTGGCCACTCTGTCTTGGTAGGAAGCCTCGGTAGCGCAGTGACTAGCAGGTTGGCCACTCTGTCTTGAAGCCTCGGTAGCTCAGTGACTAGCAGGTTGGCCACTCTGTCTTGGTAGGAAGCCTCGGTAGCGCAGTGACTAGCAGGTTGGCCGCTCTGTCTTGGTAGGAAGCCTCGGTAGGGCAGTGACTAGCAGGTTGACCACTCTGTCTTGGTAGGAAGCCTCGGTAGCTCAGTGACTAGCAGGTTGGCCACTCTGTCTTGGTAGGAAGCCTCGGTAGGGCAGTGACTAGTAGGTTGGCCACTCTGTCTTGAAGCCTCGGTAGGGCAGTGACTAGCAGGTTGTCCACTCTGTCTTGGTAGGAAGCCTCGGTAGCTCAATGACTAGCAGGTTGACCACTCTGTCTTGGTAGGAAGCCTCGGTAGCGCAGTGACTAGCAGGTTGACCACTCTGTCTTGAAGCCTCGGTAGCTCAGTGACTAGCAGGTTGGCCACTCTGTCTTGGTAGGAAGCCTCGGTAGCGCAGTGACTAGCAGGTTGGCCACTCTGTCTTGGTAGGAAGCCTCGGTAGCGCAGTGACTAGCAGGTTGGCCACTCTGTTTTGGTAGGAAGCCTCGGTAGCGCAGTGACTAGCAGGTTGGCCACTCTGTCTTGGTAGGAAGCCTCGGTAGGGCAGTGACTAGTAGGTTGGCCACTCTGTCTTGAAGCCTCGGTAGGGCAGTGACTAGCAGGTTGTCCACTCTGTCTTGGTAGGAAGCCTCGGTAGCTCAATGACTAGCAGGTTGACCACTCTGTCTTGGTAGGAAGCCTCGGTAGCGCAGTGACTAGCAGGTTGACCACTCTGTCTTGAAGCCTCGGTAGCTCAGTGACTAGCAGGTTGGCCACTCTGTCTTGGTAGGAAGCCTCGGTAGCGCAGTGACTAGCAGGTTGGCCACTCTGTCTTGGTAGGAAGCCTCGGTAGCGCAGTGACTAGCAGGTTGGCCACTCTGTCTTGGTAGGAAGCCTCGGTAGCGCAGTGACTAGCAGGTTGGCCACTCTGTCTTGGTAGGAAGCCTCGGTAGCGCAGTGACTAGCAGGTTGGCCACTCTGTCTTGGTAGGAAGCCTCGGTAGGGCAGTGACTAGCAGGTTGACCACTCTGTCTTGAAGCCTCGGTAGGGCAGTGACTAGCAGGTTGTCCACTCTGTCTTGGTAGGAAGCCTCGGTAGCTCAATGACTAGCAGGTTGGCCACGCTGTCTTGAAGCCTCGGTAGGGCAGTGACTAGCAGGTTGGCCAGCCCACTAGGCGGTCATGTGTTCGAATTCAAATCCAAGTGGATTTGTACAAGTTGACTTGAGTTCTCAGCGTGTCCCAGCATACAACGGGTACCAGAGATGTCCTCCCAGCGTATCCCAGTATACAACGGGTACCAGAGATGTCCTTGGAGATGTCCCTATTAGCCACATGACCCATCAAGTACCCATTGGTCTATAAAAATATGGGACTAGCACCATATGTCTCATACGCCTCAATGTACTTACACGGGTCCTTTACCTTTTACTGTCTTGGTAAGTAGACAACAGTACACTTATTCCTGAGCATGTTTCTTACGTAGCTACATCCCTTCTTTTGAATGTTATCTCGCATAAAAGTGTAGGCCACCAAGCAACTCGCGTGAATCCCTGTGTAGAATTGTTCGTGATTGGTTGGACTTAAAAGGCAAAAAGGCAAGAGAAGTGATTGTATTGCACCGGGTTTATCTCACATAGCTCGGTCTTTCTCCGCAGAACAGCTATACCCCCCCCCCCCAGCCTAGAGAGCGCCACAGTACACGAACTCCGTAGTTCCGGCAACATAGCCCTGGACACTCCGAAAACACTGCCCTTAGCGAAAGCCGGTCTCCCTAGTCTAGAAGTTACACGACTTTCTCCGTAATCCGTATACTCTCATGAGTAACGTGACTTGCGCGAGAATTGGTGGCGGTTATCTCCGTGTCGGTAACTTACGGGGTATGTGAGCCGGTCGCTCAATGGCAAACTTCTGAGCGTAATCTTGCCAAGAAATCAACTGAAAGATGCTGATGTTGACAGCGATGTCCTGTAAAGGATATGCGAACAACACTGAGCAGACGGCTAAATCACTTCGCCACGGAGACGGGTGCATTCGCCAGTTAACGTTGTCTGGGGGGGGGGGGGGGGGGGGTGTGACGGTGTCACACTAACCCTCCTCAGTCACGTCTTGCGACAACCTGCTCGACATGCCCAGTGTGACCATTCTTGGCTTCTCTCGTGGGCCCCGCTAGCACACGGGCGGATTGTGTAACAGGCCCATGCCGTGTCAGAGAAACTGGGACAGGCGATGGAGTGGTTTACGGGGTCAACGTCCAACACTAATTCGTGCTGATCTGAGCCAGTTCTTAGTATGGACTCTTGGGACTTTTACAACGTAAGAGAAGGATGGATTTACATCCCCCGATCCTGGGAATGTGGATAGGATGTCTAGCCTTCTCGGACAGTGAATTATTCAAGTGCAGGAGTCGCACGTTGAAACATTTTTGGCAGTTGGAAATCGAAACACAGATCGACTATGTCTTGCCCATATCAAAAACATGATGTAATAGCATGTGTAATTCTAGTAAATGCATATTTGGATCCTCGCCGATTCTACGGCACTATGCCGCGGGATATACGGGGGGAGACTGGAGCAGTTATGGAGATATCCCTGTGTAGTGAAAGTGATCAGAGACTGGGTCAGTTATAGAGATATCCTTGTGTAGTGTAGTGAAAGTGGTCGGAGACTACAGCAGTTATAGAGATAGCCCTGTGTAGTGTAGTGAAAGTGATCAGAGACTGGAGCAGTTATAGAGATATCCTTGTGTAGTGTAGTGAAAGTGGTCGGAGACTACAGCAGTTATAGAGATATCCCTGTGTAGTGTAGTGAAAGTGATCGGAGACTGGAGCAGTTATAGAGATATCCCTGTGTAGTGAAAGTGATCAGAGACTGGGTCAGTTATAGTATAGAGATATCCTTGTGTAGTGAAAGTGACCGGTGACTGGGGCGTTTATAGAGATATCCCTGTGTAGTGTAGTGAAAGTGGTCGGAGACTAGAGCAGTTATAGAGATATCCCTGTGTAGTGAAAGTGATCAGAGACTGGGTCAGTTATAGAGATATCCTTGTGTAGTGTAGTGAAAGTGGTCGGAGACTACAGCAGTTATAGAGACATCCCTGTGTAGTGTAGTGAAAGTGATCGGAGACTGGAGCAGTTATAGAGATATCCCTGTGTAGTGAAAGTGATCAGAGACTGGGTCAGTTATAGAGATATCCTTGTGTAGTGAAAGTGACCGGAGACTGGGGCGTTTATAGAGATATCCCTGTGTAGTGTAGTGAAAGTGGTCGGAGACTAGAGCAGTTATAGAGATATCTCTGTGTAGTGTAGTGAAAGTGGTCGGAGACTAAAGCAGTTATAGAGATATCCCTGTGTAGTGTAGTGAAAGTGGTCGGAGACTAGAGCAGTTATAGAGATATCCCTGTGTAGTGTAGTGAAAGTGGTCGGAGACTGGAGCAGTTATAGAGATATCCTTGTGTAGTGAAAGTGGTCGGAGACTGGAGCAGTTATAGAGATATCTCTGTGTAGTGAAAGTGATCAGAGACTGGGTCAGTTATAGATATATCCTTGTGTAGTGAAAGTGACCGGAGACTGGGGCGTTTATAGAGATATCCCTGTGTAGTGTAGTGAAAGTGGTCGGAGACTAGAGCAGTTATAGAGATATCTCTGTGTAGTGTAGTGAAAGTGGTCGGAGACTAGAGCAGTTATAGAGATATCCCTGTGTAGTGTAGTGAAAGTGGTCGGAGACTAGAGCAGTTATAGAGATATCCCTGTGTAGTGTAGTGAAAGTGGTCGGAGACTAGAGCAGTGTAGTGTAGTGAAAGTGGTCGGAGACTGGAGCAGTTATAGAGATATCCTTGTGTAGTGAAAGTGGTCGGAGACTGGAGCAGTTATAGAGATATCTCTGTGTAGTGTAGTGAAAGTTGTCGGAGACTGGAACAGTTATAGAGATATCCTTGTGTAGTGAAAGTGGTCGGAGACTGGAGCAGTTATAGAGATATCCCTGTGTAGTGTAGTGAAAGTTGTCGGAGACTGGAGAAGTTATAGAGATATCCTTGTGTAGTGAAAGTGGTCGGAGACTGGAGCAGTTATAGAGATATCCTTGTGTAGTGAATGTGGTCGGAGACTGGAACAGTTATAGAGATATCCTTGTGTAGTGAAAGTGGTCGGAGACTGGGTCAGTTATAGAGATATCCGTGTGTAGTGAAAGTGATCGGAGACTGGGGCGGTTATAGAGATATCCCTGTGTAGTGTAGTGAAAGTGGTCGGAGACTGGAGCAGTTATAGAGATATCCTTGTGTAGTGAAAGTGTTCGGAGACTGGGGCGGTTATAGAGATATCCCTGTGTAGTGTAGTGAAAGTGGTCGGAGACTGGAGCAGTTATAGAGATATCCTTGTGTAGTGAAAGTGGTCGGAGACTGGAGCGGTTATAGAGACATCTCTGTGTAGTGTAGTGAAAGTTGTCGGAGACTGGAGCAGTTATAGAGATATCCTTGTGTAGTGAAAGTGGTCGGAGACTGGAGCAGTTATAGAGATATCCCTGTGTAGTGTAGTGAAAGTTGTCGGAGACTGGAGCAGTTATAGAGATATCCTTGTGTAGTGAAAGTGGTCGGAGACTGGAGCAGTTATAGAGATATCCTTGTGTAGTGAATGTGGTCGGAGACTGGAGCAGTTATAGAGATATCCTTGTGTAGTGAAAGTGGTCGGAGACTGGGTCAGTTATAGAGATATCCTTGTGTAGTGAAAGTGATCGGAGACTGGAGCAGTTATAGAGATATCCTTGTGTAGCGAAAGTGGTCGGAGACTGGGTCAGTTATAGAGATATCCTTGTGTAGTGAAAGTGGTCGGAGACTGGAGCAGTTATAGAGATATCCTTGTGTAGTGAAAGTGACCGCAGACTGGGGCGGTTATAGAGATATCCCTGTGTAGTGTAGTGAAAGTGGTCGGAGACTGGAGCAGTTATAGAGATATCCTTGTGTAGTGAAAGTGACCGCAGACTGGGGCGGTTATAGAGATACCCCTGTGTAGTGTAGTGAAAGTGGTCGGAGACTGGAGCAGTTATAGAGATATCCTTGTACTGGGGCGGTTATAGAGATATCCCTGTGTAGTGTAGTGAAAATGGTCGGAGACTGGAGCAGTTATAGAGATATCCTTGTGTAGTGAAAGTGGTCGGAAACTGGGGCAGTTATAGAGATATCATTGTGAAGTGACAGTGGTCGGAGACTGGAGCAGTTATAGAGATAACCTTGTGTAGTGTAGTGAAAGTGGTCGGAGACTGGAGCAGTTATAGAGATATCCTTGTGTAGTGAAAGTGGTCGGAGACTGGGGTAGTTATAGAGATATCATTGTGAAGTGACAGTGATCGGAGACTGGAGCAGATATAGAATTATCCTTGTGTCGTGAACGTGATCCATTAACCATAGCCAAACTTAACATCCCACACTCCTATAAACTTTTTCCAAGATATCTTCAGCGCTTGTTCTACCCGTCTTCGGAGTTCTGATCGTTCTCCTATAAAACAGCATTTCCGCAGCTTCCACATAATTGCTCACTTCTTTACTAACTGTCCATGATTCGCTTCCGTACATCACGAGTGGCTCAATATAGCTCTTACTCTTTTCCTCACCTAGATGCCAAAGCTAACTGACAGAGAATATTCTTCACCTTGTGAAATTTTAACACGCTATAACGACTACATCAAATGTTTAACACGCTATAACGTCTGCATAAAATGTTTAACACGCTATATACATAAAATGTTTAACATGCTATATACATAAAATGTTTAACACGCTGTAACGACTACATCAAATGTTTAACACGCTGTAACGACAACATCAAACATTTAACACGATATAACGACTACATCAAATGACATTTCATATTGCTGGACCATTTTACACTATACACTATCATCTGTCCTAAGAAACAGAACAGTATAGGAAGCACGTGGGATCGCAGAGGGCATACACTGAAACTGGCCAACCAAACCATACTTCGGTTATTAGAAGACTGCAAATGTAATAAAGTTTATTTAAAGGGAGTTTATGTGTGTGTGTGTGTGTGCGCGCGCGCCCGTACGTCTCTCTCCCTCTCATCTAACACTACTGGATAGTAAGGGAAAGACTAACACGGTCTTATACTTGGCGGAGAGTAGCATGTGTGTGCGTGTGCGCCCGCACGTCTCTCATCTAACACTACTGGACAGTAAGGGAAAGACCAACACAATCTCATACTTGGCGGAGAGTAGCAGCCAGCTGCACCAGCTAGTGGTGGAAGACACACAGCACACAGACGCGCGGAGAATACAACTCACGGGCCCGAGTCTCCACCGGAATAAGTTGCCCAACTCTCGGGCCCGAGTCTCCACCGGCATAAGTTGCCCAACTCTCGGGCTCGAGTCTCCACCGGCATAAGTTGCCCAATTCTCGGGCCCGAGTCTCCACCGGCATAAGTTGCCCAACTCTCGGGCCCGAGTCTCCACCGGCATAAGTTGCCCAACTCTCGGGCCCGAGTCTCCACCGGCATAAGTTGCCCAACTGTACAACTGAGCGCCACCTCCGTGGGGGAGGAGTTACGGACGCAGTTCGTGATCCCCCATTCGAAACACAGCTGCGGGCGGAAGATGCATTTAAGGAGATCGCTTGCCTGCTTGTGTTCGCTGGCTATGAACTCCAGTGCGAAATCCTGTATGTCGGATGAAGATATCCTATTGTCCAACATTAGTGTGATGTCATACCGGACCTGATGTTTGCGTATCCGTTGTCCCATGTCTGGATTATTGGTGTGCAGACTGGTGGTTCCTTGCGTGCAGGCAGACACTCTCCGACGTCGGAGGAAAGTTAATCTTGTATAATAAATAACTTTCATCAAATGTCAGATAGAGGGACCTACACCAGATCTATTTGAAGACAAACTCTTGAGTACTGAAATGGTTCATAGAAAATGTTCTGTTGTGTGCCAGTGAATCTTGGAATGTGATCGAACAATTCAGGAAAATCTTGGAGGCAACGAAGAAATGATTTTTGAGACGAATGTCGCGAACACCATGGACTGCCAGAATAACAAAGATCATACGTAACTTAAAGACAGTAACAGTGTTCTTTGCTCATACAATGTAAGGAGAGGCGTTGGAGAAGACAGTGACAGTGTTCTTTGCTCATACAATGTAAGGAGAGGCGTTGGAGAAGACAGTGACAGTGTTCTTTGCTCATACAATGTAAGGAGAGGCGTTGGAGAAGACAGTGACAGTGTTCTTTGCTCATACAATGTAAGGAGAGGCGTTGGAGAAGACAGTAACAGTGTTCTTTGCTCATACAATGTAAGGAGAGGCGTTGGAGAAGACAGTGACAGTGTTCTTTGCTCATACAATGTAAGGAGAGGCGTTGGAGAAGACAGTAACAGTGTTCTTTGCTCATACAATGTAAGGAGAGGCGTTGGAGAAGACAGTAACAGTGTTCTTTGCTCATACAATGTAAGGAGAGGCGTTGGAGAAGACAGTGACAGTGTTCTTTGCTCATACAATGTAAGGAGAGGCGTTGGAGAAGACAGTAACAGTGTTCTTTGCTCATACAATGTAAGGAGAGGCGTTGGAGAAGACAGTGACAATGTTCTTTGCTCATACAATGTAAGGAGAGGCGTTGGAGAAGACAGTAACAGTGTTCTTTGCTCATACAATGTAAGGAGAGGCGTTGGAGAAGACAGTAACAGTGGTATTTGCCCACACAATGTAAGGAGAGGCGTTGGAGAAGACAGTGACAGTGTTCTTTGCTCATACAATGTAAGGAGAGGCGTTGGAGAAGACAGTAACAGTGGTATTTGCCCACACAATGTAAGGAGAGGCGTTGGAGAAGACAGTAACAGTGTTCTTTGCTCATACAATGTAAGGAGAGGCGTTGGAGGAAGACAGTAACAGTGGTATTTGCCCACACAATGTAAGGAGAGGCGTTGGAGAAGACAGTAACAGTGTTCTTGCTCATACAATGTAAGGAGAGGCGTTGGAGAAGACAGTAACAGTGTTCTTTGCTCATACAATGTAAGGAGAGGCGTTGGAGAAGACAGTGTTCTTTGCTCATACAATGTAAGGAGAGGCGTTGGAGAAGACAGTAACAGTGGTATTTGCTCATACAATGTAAGGAGAGGCGTTGGAGAAAGACAGTGGTTCTTTGCTCATACAATGTAGGGAGAGGCGTTGGAGAGACAGTGACAGTGGTATTTGCTCATACAATGTAAGGAGAGGCGTTGGAGAAGACAGTGACAGCGTTCTTTGCTCATACAAGTGTAAGGAGAGGCGTTGGAGAAGACAGTAACAGTGGTATTTGCTCATACAATGTAAGGAGAGGCGCTGGAGAAGACAGTGTTCTTTGCTCATACAATGTAAGGAGAGGCGTTGGAGAAGACAGTGACAGTGGTATTTGCTCATACAATGTAAGGAGAGGGCGCTGGAAGAAGACAGTGTTCTTTGCTCATACAATGTAAGGAGAGGCGTTGGAGAAGACAGTGACAGTGGTATTTGCTCATACAATGTAAGGAGAGGCGTTGGAGAAGACAGTGACAGCGTTCTTTGCTCATACAATGTAAGGAGAGGTGTTGGAGAAGACAGTGACAGTGTTCTTTGCTCATACAATGTAAGGAGAGGCGTTGGAGAAGACAGTGACAGTGTTCTTTGCTCATACAATGTAAGGAGAGGCGTTGAGAAGACAGTGACAGTGGTATTTGCTCATACAATGTAAGGAGAGGCGTTGGAGAAGACAGTAACAGTGTTCTTTGCTCATACAATGTAAGGAGAGGCGTTGGAGAAGACAGTAACAGTGGTATTTGCTCATACAATGTAAGGAGAGGCGTTGGAGAAGACAGTGTTCTTTGCTCATACAATGTAAGGAGAGGCGTTGGAGAAGACAGTGACAGTGGTATTTGCTCATACAATGTAAGGAGAGGCGTTGGAGAAGACAGTGACAGCGTTCTTTGCTCATACAATGTAAGGAGAGGCGTTGGAGAAGACAGTAACAGTGGTATTTGCTCATACAATGTAAGGAGAGGCGCTGGAGAAGACAGTGTTCTTTGCTCATACAATGTAAGGAGAGGCGTTGGAGAAGACAGTGACAGTGGTATTTGCTCATACAATGTAAGGAGAGGCGCTGGAGAAGACAGTGTTCTTTGCTCATACAATGTAAGGAGAGGCGTTGGAGAAGACAGTGACAGTGGTATTTGCTCATACAATGTAAGGAGAGGCGTTGGAGAAGACAGTGACAGCGTTCTTTGCTCATACAATGTAAGGAGAGGCGTTGGAGAAGACAGTGACAGTGTTCTTTGCTCATACAATGTAAGGAGAGGCGTTGGAGAAGACAGTGACAGTGTTCTTTGCTCATACAATGTAAGGAGAGGCGTTGGAGAAGACAGTGACAGTGGTATTTGCTCATACAATGTAAGGAGAGGCGTTGGAGAAGACAGTAACAGTGTTCTTTGCTCATACAATGTAAGGAGAGGCGTTGGAGAAGACAGTGACAGTGTTCTTTGCTCATACAATGTAAGGAGAGGCGCTGGAGAAGACAGTGTTCTTTGCTCATACAATGTAAGGAGAGGCGCTGGAGAAGACAGTGTTCTTTGCTCATACAATGTAAGGAGGCGTTGGAGAAGACAGTAACAGTGGTATTTGCCCACACAATGTAAGGAGAGGCGTTGGAGAAGACAGTAACCTCTTCAATCATCAGATTACAACAGGCAGTTCTTGTTCCATTGCTGGCTGTGAACGTGAACGTTGTCCAAGCTGGACTGATGTAGCCAGCTTTCCCTTTGACTAGTGTCCCTCGCCATCTGGCGAACCTTCTGCTACTTCTCCGATACCTCCCAAGTCAACATTTTAGTCCAACTGACCGGTGTAGGGGTTGAACCCGCTACCTCGCCATCAGCCCGAAGTTGAAGGCGATGGCATGGTGGAATATTATCAACATAATTGACCCAGAATACCAAGGACCGATATCTGTAGAGAGGCATGCAGAACCACACCATTTGGCACACAGCATGATGATGCGCATGTTCGTGTGTTTACGGTGGAATTTATTTCTTCGGGTGACTAGTCTTGAGCAAACATAACTGTCCAATCCTCCTGTCAGCCATTTTAATGAAACTGGAGTTCCTCTGCATTTTAACCCCAACATGAGAACAGACACTCAAACAACTCACGCCAAGAATTCCTATCTATTTGCCATCTCCCTCCATGCTTTCCCAATATTATTCATCTCTTCCCCGTGTGTATTTAGATTTCCCTCTATTTATTTTGCCCTGTGACATCAGAGAAACGACCTTCTAGTTAAACTACTAACAGGCTGTCTGAATGGTGAAGGATCTTTCCGGCACACTGTGGTGACAACGACCACCAATTTGTCACCTGTGAATCTGTTCTATTACTCCTTACCGACTATATTTCTTATTTTCGTTGATTCGTCCGTTCGTTACATAGAAATGGCTACCCGATGATGATGATGAATTGGAGCCTCGCTCATATTTTATAGCTCCTGCTGGCGTGTTACATCCGTCTGTGGGTGTCTGGCACTGAGATACCTTATTTCCCCGAAAATAAGGCCGGGTCTTATAATTTTAGCTTTAAAAAATGTACTAAGGCTATTTTCGGGGGATGTCTTCTTCTTCTTTTTTGTTTGCAGATACCAAAATATACATTTATTCATGTACACAATTCTACATTTTAGTTAGTTTAGTTGATGGATCAACATCACGGCACACGGGTGTAACCTATAAGTGCTCCGGTCTCCTCCTAACTCAAATCTGAGTCTGGAGAAACTCAGCTCAGTGCATGAACTCCGTAGCACCGGCGAGATCCTGAAATACTCTTTTTAGATTTCCAACTGCCAAGGGATGTTTTACGTGCACAACAATACACACGGGCGTCCGATCTCACTACCCAGAGTGGAGGGGGAAATTTTATTACTGGAAGTCCACGTGAAAAAAATTCCGGTCCTCACCGGGGCTTGAACCCGGGACCTCAAGCACTCGAGGCGGACACCATATCCCGAGACCACGCAGCCCCTTGAATAAACTCTACATTTATTCAAATACAGTCATGTCATTTTCTTCTGCAACATCATCGTAACTCCAAATCTCGACCTGAATTTCTTGCGACTCCATTTCCTGTAGAACCATTGGCCCAGTCCCTCATGTCCAGCAATAAAGCTTTCCTTAAATCTTCTTCTTTCGTTCGCCTGAAATATTTTATAACTGCAATGTTGTCTCTTGTATGAATCTAACAGTCTTTGTTAGTTCACTCAGCGGTCCATAGAGTTTATCTTCCACTGTTGTCTCTCTAGGCCAGACGTTCTATTGTCAGGCCCTCTGGCTCCGCAGAACATCTGAGAAGGACCTCCATTAGTTGTGGCTAGACCCTTACGAGGCATAAGGCCCGGCACTGCACCTGCCTGGGGGTCCAGAGCAGGGCGAGCACCATAACATGTAGCAGTTGTCGACATAATTCACGGCGTTATTGCGTGGCAGCCTGATTTCTGTGGTGCGCCTCCTGGCTGGCTGCCTCCGTCTTCAGCACCTATCTTTTGCAAAAGTAGACTATGGTCTTACTCGACACACGAACACATAATGAGCATTTATTGTCCACGTAGCCTGCTTATAGTGCATTGATAACTTTATTTCATACAAGTGGCGAGTGAGAGTTATGAACCACATCCGTTCATTATCAAATGCGCACCAGTGTTGGTCCTATTAGTGGCGATACTGCCACTGCAGTGTGCCGCATTGGCACATTGCCATATTCTACTTGAGGTTAGATGATCAGTTCCCATTCTTGCCACCATTCATTCCCTGAACACTGGTATCCATTTTTGCGAGTCTGCGAGAACCCCAGTAATGCAATGAGGGTTGAACCCAGACCATGGTGGACCACTAAGCCACCCAATACTCATAAAATTATAATTTTCAGGAGGGATTGAAGTTAAACAGACGACTATCTCAGGAACTTCTTGTATCTCTTCCCAATGGTCATGAAATCATATGCAGATGATAAAAAAGGACACCTTTCCACATCTTGAGATGTATTTGGTATAACCCCATATTTAATACACCAGTTGGCACGTGCCAACTTTACTTCCCAGAACATTCTGTAGGACCCATTTTAGCCCGGGTTGACCTTGGAGATCAGGTCAATTACCCCCCCCCCCAAAAAAAAAAAAAACTAACTGGCAGGTGATCAAAGCGTCTGGACAGATTAAACTGTGTGACTAGTGTTAAGCGGTCACATAAAACAGCTTCACTTTGTCAGAAACCTGGATATGACAAGTACTTGAGACTTGGAAAGCAAACAATAGAATCACTCTTTATCATGTGTTATGCCAAGTAGTACAGGCGATACTGTTTCTCCACAACCATGTTCTAGATAAGTTTGATTGCTGATGGTCTTCCATGCCACTCTGCCAGCCCATTCAGCATTTTCTCCCTGTCTCACTTCCCTGCTGTCACAACGTTCTCCAGACGCTCTCGTCTCAAACATGACCACGCATTGGATTTTTACAAAATGGTATAGTTGCCGGTCGTTCAGAAAGCAATGGCAAACTATTGAACGTAAACTTGCCAAGACATAACAGCAAAAAAATGCTGATGTTGACTGTAACGTCTTGTAAAGGATATACTAAATTTTAATTTTAAATAATCATGTCTTCCACAGAATGTCTTCTTTTCCACCCGTGTGATTCTTAGTATTTTATACAGAAAGCACATCTCTGTGACCTTGCAGTACCTTACAGCATATGTGAACCTGTCAGTACTGTCCCTCCTACAGCAGTACCTTACAGCATGTGTGAACCTGTCAGTACTGTCCCTCCTACAGCATGTGTGAACCTGTCAGTACTGTCCCTCCTACAGCATGTGTGAACATGTCAGTACTGCCTCTCCCACAGCAGTCCTGCATGTGGAGGTCTTCTACTCACATCAGCTCTGTTACTCCTCTTCTACTCCTAGGTGTACAGGGCACTCAAACCTGGAGTATGCACACATAAACACCAAACCCCATGTAGTGTCCAGATGTAGGCAGTCAGAGATTCTTTCTTATTGTAAATTAACAATCCGAGATTCTTTCTGCTCCCAAATTAACAATATAAGATTCATTCTTCTTGATGACAATAAAAAAAAATGCTTTCTTATCATAAATCAACAAAAAGAGATGCTTTCTAGTTATAAATCAACAAAAGAAACACATTCTTATCACTAATTAACAATAAGAGATTTTTTTGTAATCATGACTCAACTATAAGAGATGTTTTCTTACCCTAAATTAACAAAAGCATTTATGTATGAAATTTATTTTAATAACATTCATGTACCACAATATTACAAGGCGTTTATGATGATTGTGACTAATTTTACAATTTAGATGTAGTAAGTAAAATGATCCATACATTCAGGGACGCTGAATATGGTGAACTCAGCGACAGTCAATAAATGACTAACCCCATGCTGCTCAAACACAATGGGAGAAGCAACCTAAAACAACCAGCATAACCATGAAACTGGCAAGTTATTGTTAAACAACACAATGAAGCTGAGTGATCAGACAATACAAGCTTACTCCACACAGAAATACACTGGTATCAAAGGGATAAACAAATAGAATATATAGAGCACCTACCACACCACCCGTCATCTGTTTATTAAAAGATTAAAACTCGTACCAAACTTAGAATATTCAGCTCTCATGTTAAACCAGTACTGCAGTAACAGAGACAAAACAATGACTAATACACCAAGCATTCATTCACTGGGTCTGCTAGAATAGAAGGACTAAAATGGTATGGCTGAATTACCAATGCAGAGTTAAAGAAAGAGAAAGATTCCAGCTAATCAATGGTGAGATAAAGATGCTGGCATTAGATATGACACACATTGATAAGACCTGATCACAGTAAAACTAGACAGTCCTTCCCCTGGAACCCACATGGCAAATGAGAAAGAGGAAGTACATGGAGAAAACCTCAGGAGACATCTTGGCTTGAGTTTGTCGAGAGCCAACGGGATAAAGGGCAGAAACACAAACATACTTAAATCATCATCATATTTGAGGCTGGGCAGTGAAGGTGATGTTACTCCACAAACATGCGTTCTTGATAAGTCACTCTACCCACCCACCCATCATTGTTTCTATTTGTTTCCTGGGAGCCGTGGCATTAAACAGGACACAATTCAAGCAAGTTACAAGACAATCATGACGGTGGACAGGGTTTTAGTGACCTCCTTATGCCCCTCCTCCACACCATGCTGTGAATGGCTATACAACACCCCTACAGCAACATCTGGTACTAGGTCATCTAAGGTCCAATAGACTCCATCTTTCTCCACATGATTAATAGCCCGGTGGAAATACTGTAATGTTATCTGTATTTGTGATCCAGAAATACATTAACGTACTACCAATAATGACAACTTCAGTTAACTTTTCACTAAGTTGGTACAACCTGTGATTTCAACAATAAAACCTTATTGTCTGCACAAGGGGAGCCACAGTCAAACAGTGGTGTGGACTGATACTAAAATTCCTCACAGTGGCAGGATTTACTTCCATACAGATTTCTGCACAGACTGCTGAATAACTTCCTACACGTTCTGAGAAGAAAGAAAGCCTGTCAGCCCTACCTGATATGATTATGTCAAAACCTAGCACTTCTGTGAAGTGATCAATATGCCAGATAAACAGAGCCAGTCAATCAAATCAACACACATCTTTATTAAATAAAAGAGTTAAAAATTCATTAATGTGTAAACTGACTGAAACTGTAGACAAACAATATTTTAATCTGTCTATACAACTGCTATGCAGAACATCATCTATCACACATCTATCTATAATAGTCATTGGAAATAGCATGTGAAATGAAACACTTCAGAATAGCTGCCAGCTTCACTATAAAAGCCTGAATTAGACATGAGGACATTAGAAATACCATAGATACCACTGCCATCACTCAATTTATACAGCGGCCATAAATAAAGTGCTTCAGGAACCATGTGACCGTGAGAGTGAAGCTCAATCAGCTGTCATTGTGCCTACAACCACAGAAGTTCTGGCTGTTGAAATGGGGGAAGATCAAGAATCAGATGGATAGATTCTATGCAAGAACACATCCTCAACATATTCTAGATGGCTCAGCCAGCTCAGGAGTGAAGCTCTTACATGGGACAGCAAACGTGGATCAAAGATCATATAGACTCATGTCATTCTCAAACTTTCTCAAATATACGGCAAACATTTTCACGTGTGCTATTGCCATGTGCCACTGTAATACATTATAGCTGGCTGAATCTTCAGCACAACTATCCATAAATGTAGCACTGATTTCTACCTTCAGCTCATCACAGAAAGACCAATGATTGTAACAGCCACAGTTATTCAACAGTGTAGACAATGGCTGCAGCTGCCATTATCCACTCGCTCATGACACGGGGAGTACATGTGAACAAACTGGCAATTGTATATTCAGTGAAGATGATTGCAAAACGGTTGAAATGAAATGTACAATGTCAACTTGGCTAACAATGTCAGATGCTGAACGAAATTATGAAGATGCTGTACAATGCTTCAGGCTCATTTTTTCCGGAGTCTTGTCTTTCGTTTGACCTTAGGAAAACAAAGAAAACTGCAGGTAAATTATTTAAAACTTAGCAAATCACCTATATAAAATCATTATGCTTTTGCAACGCTGTTGAATTTTTACAGGACAATCTTTCATTCTTGTTGAGCACCAAGGCTAAAATATTAATAACCACACATTTTATTCTGGCTTGATTTTTGTCTGCGCTCAAACATATCTCTTTAGTCTCCTTTCCTGTACTCTACCATGCTCCTGCTGATTACCTTTACAACAGTTCAGGGCTATTTTCTTCTGCTCCTGAAGGCCACACTCTCCTGTCTCGGATCAGCTGAGGTTGCGCTGGAAGGATCAGGTGAGGTTGTGTTGGTTGAAGGAGCAGCTGAGGTTGTGCTGGAGGAAGGATCAGCTGAGGCTGTGCTGGAGAAAAGATCAGCTGAGGTGGTGCTGGAGGAAGGATCCACTGAGGTTGAGTTGGAGTAAGGATCCACTGAGGTTGAGTTGGAGTAAAGATCAGCTGAGGTTGTGTTGGAGTAAGGATCAGCTGAGGTTATGTTGGTTGAAGGATCAGCTGAGGCTGTGCTGAAGTAAGGATCCAATGAGGTTGAGTTGGAGTAAGGATCCACTGATGTTGAGTTGGAGTAAAGATCAGCTGAGGTTGTGTTGGTTGAAGGATCAGCTGAGGTTGTCCTGGAGTAAGGATCGGCTGAGGTTGTGTTGGTTGGAGGATCAGCTGAGGTTGTGCTGCAGAAAGGATCAGCTGAGGTTGCCCTGGAGTAAGGATCGGCTGAGGTTGTGTTAATTGGAGGATCATCTGAGGCTGTGCTGGAGTAAGGATCAGCCGAGGTTGTGCTGGAATAAGGATCAGTTGAGATTGTGCTGATGGAAGGATCAGTTATGGTTGTGCTGAAGGAAGGATCAGCTAAGGTTGTGTTGGTTGAAGATCAGCTGAGTTTGTGTTGGTTGAAGGATCAGCTGAGGTTATGCTGGAGTAAGGATCAGCTGAGGTTGTGTTGGAGTAGGGATCAGTTGAGGTTGTGATGGAGTAGGGATCAGTTGAGTTTGTGTTGGTGAAAAGATCAGCTGAGGTTGTGTTGGAGTAGGGATCAGTTGAGGTTGTGATGGAGTAGGGATCAGTTGAGTTTGTGTTGGTGAAAAGATCAGCTGCGGTTGTGTTGGAGTAGGGATCAGTTGAGGTTGTGATGGAGTAGGGATCAGTTGAGTTTGTGTTGGTGAAAAGATCAGCTGAGGTTGTGTTGGAGTAGGGATCAGTTGAGGTTGTGATGGAGTAGGGATCAGTTGAGTTTGTGTTGGTGAAAAGATCAGCTGAAGATGTGCTGGAGGATCAGCTTAAGTTATGTTAAATGCAGGACCACCTGAATCTATGTTCCATATGATGCTGAATAAAGAACCAGCTGAGATTAAATGTTTAATTAATGAAGGAACAGCCCAGGTTGTGTTCATGAATTAAAGATCAACTGATTTTATGTTGAATGAAGAAGAACAATCTGAAGTTATGTTGAATGATGAACCAGCTGAAGATATGTTGAGTGATGAACCAGCTGAAGATATGTTGAGTGATGAACCAGCTGAGATTATGCTTAATCAAGAACCAGCTGAAGTTATAAAAAGACCAGCTGAAGTAAAGAACAGCGGAGGTTACGTTAAATTAATTACCATAAACCCACATTTGTCACATCTCATCTCGTTACTTTGTGGTGCTGAAGTGAAGCATAAACAGCGGGAGAGTGCCAGTTTCTGGATTTCATATATTGAGGTTCCTATGGACTCTGCTATTCCTTCTGGTCATCGTTTATGTGGCCGGCCTCTTCTTCTGCTTCCATTTCATCTGTACATCATTGCTTGCTGTGGTATATGGTTGGTAATCTAGGCATATGGCCAAACTATTTAACTAGCTGTTTTCTTAATCTAGATATAACTCTCACTTTAGTCCTGATTTCTTTTCTGACTTTCTCTCTTCTTGATACATTGAGTATTCTTCTCAGGAATCTCATTTTTGTTGCAATTTTTCTTTTCTCTTTTTCTGTCATTGTCCAGGTGTGGCATTGATATCACTAAGTTAGTAGGAAGATAGTGTTGTAGAGTGCTTTCTTAGTCTCTGTTGATACATGTTTGTTCTTTAGTATTGGTGCCATATGTCCAATGAGTTGGTTTGCTTTATTGTATCTATGAGAGCGTCTGGAAAGTGATGCACAACATCGTTTTCCTCAGCTAATAATAAAGATAGAACCATGAAAATGTTGCGCATTTCAAATATGGCATGTGCCGACTGTGTGCACCAAATTGCAACCCAACCGGCCAAATAATATGGCTGCCCTAAACCATCAAAATGAATCGTGTTAGCAATTTGCATTGTAAGCAGCGAATTGTGATAGAATTTCTCGCTGCAAAGAAGGAAACTGTTGTGAACATTCACAAATGTCTATGTGATGTGTATGGAAGTTTTGCAGTCGACAGGAGTACAGCCAGTCGCTTGTTTCAGAGAATCAAAGATTCAGGAAGTGGAGATACAGAGACAACTCATTCAGCTGGAAAGGTCATGATCACTGTCTTTTGGGACATTGAAGATGTGATTCTTGTGGATGTTATGCCAAGAGGAGAGACAATCAATTCGCAAGCTTACATTAAGACACTGAAAAATCTCAAACTCTCTCACAAAGTTCGGCTGCACAAGAATCCAGCAGACCTGCTTCTCCTTCAGGACAATGTGCGCCCTCACACAAGTCTGGCAACACAGGAAGCAATCACCCTACAGTCCTGATTTGGCACCCTCTAATTTTCTTCTATTTGGTCCAATTAAAGATGCACTCCATGAGACAAGGTTTGAAGATGATGAAGGAGTGATTCATGCAGCAAAGAAATTGTTACACAATCAAGACAAAATCTGGTACGGGCAAGGAATACATGCACCTTGTTTCACACTGGCATGAAGCTATACAATTTGATGGGGATTATGTTAAATAATGCTGATATTTACACAGCACACCCATGTATATTGTGCATTTTTTTGAATAAACAGCTCCTGAGAAAAACAATGTGGTGCATTACTTTCTGAACACCCCTCATATTTTCGATCTTGTCTTCTTATTTGCCATTTGATGATATTATACTTCCTAAGTACTTGAAATGCTACTTGTTTCGTGGGGTGTCCTTTTAGATGGATTTTTGTTGTTTTTACTTCTTTAGGTTACAGTAATTACCTATGTTTTATTGATGCTAATTTCCGTGTTGTGTTTCTTACAAATTTTGTTTAGGCTGTTTATGTGGGCTTGTAATTCTGCTTCTGATTTTGCAATTAGTGCTTGATTGTCCACAAATAGTTCTTTAATGATGTAATTTGCTGTTGGTTCTTTTTCTGTGCTCTGTTCATCATGTGGTGTTGTTACGGTCTGTTTGGCTGGCTTATTTACATATGCTGACTATATAGGTAATGAACAAAAGGGGGAACAGGATGCATGTGTCCTGCTGAAAATGTGGGTTGATCACTAAATCCCAGTGGCCTGCAAACAGGCTTCCTTCACTTTAGCACAGGCAAGTGTTATACTCTATAAAATTATTGACTTCAATAAGTGTGACACTTACGTTCAAACTGTCATCATCAGCGTCTTCTTGTTCTGAAGTGACGACTGTAACAATTTTAGAAAGTACTGCACTCTGAGAAGATGACTGTGAAGTTTCTGTCTCTGGTGTTTCTTCACCATCAGATGTGCCATTTGTCAGACGACTTCTGCGTCTGTAACATACAAAATGAAGAGAATGCCTTTAATGCAGATGAGATATCCAGAAAACAAACAAAACAAAACAAATACTTTCATAGAAAATAAAAACAGTTAGGTGCGGGTAACTCCTGTGAAAAACAAGGAGATAAACACATACGCAGTGTATATATACACCTCGCAAAGAATGCCAATACAGCAAACGGAAATCCCAGGGGACAATAATCAATGGTGATATTTAAAAAAATCAAATTAAAATAAGTTATACTACAACACAACAAATCAACATTTTGATTATTATAGTCACAGAAGTTACACGTTCTGTTTTTATTTTCTATTATTATATCCTGCTACAGCCGCTATCTCTCTTATCAAATACTTTCTTACTTGAAATGTTTTTCTGTTGAGTGTCCAGGCATTATAAAGTATTCTTCGTTGCTCTTCTGAAAGGAGTGAGTGATGTGATATTGACCACACCACTCACCAATCTAACAATATGCCTTAGCACTACACACTAATTACGATATACATAACTTAAGTCTGTATTATATTTCAACTTTTAAACTATCTGTGATATAAATGACAATGAGCTTTTAAGTCGGTGGGGAGAAAAGGTTCAAACTGGCAGTTTACAAATAGGGTTTAAACTACATTAAGAAAAGTTGAGAAAACAATGAAGCAGATCAGGCAGAATAAAAATAAGTTGTTCGTATCACCAAATACTTTCCACAAAAGCAAAAGTACATTTTACTGTCTTTCTTTTCAAATTCCATCCATGAATCATATCCTCTTCTATCCTCAAAGATCTTACGTTGGTTTTGAATGTTTAATACATTTCTATCTTGTTCTTTATTATTCTCAAAGATATTTGATTGCCCACATCTGGACAAGACAATCATATCTTTTGGTCATGTTATGAGACGACAGAGTCTTAAAAAGGCAGTGACAACCAGGACGATTAAGGATAACAGAAGGAGAAAATGCTGGAAGGGCTGGCGAATACATTTCTATCTTGTTCTTTATTATTCTCAAAGATATTTGACTGCCCACATCTGGACAAGACAATCATATCTTTTGGTCATGTTATGAGACGACAGAGTCTTAAAAAGGCAGTGACAACCAGGACGATTAAGGATAACAGAGGGAGAAAATGCTGGAAGGGCTGGCAAATGACATGAAAGATGATCAATGCAGAAACTGATCAAGAACACAGAGTGACATGAAGATGATCAATGCAGAAACTGATCAAGAACACAGAGTGCAGATGTTTGTGGCGGAGCATGATAACCTCAGCGTGGCACATCATAATGATCATGTTCTACACCATCTCTCCTTGTTCTTCATGGCTGCACTAATTTATATCTGGTAATGTGACCATCTTCTTCATCGTGAAAATTGTGTTTAACCCTTTACCGGGCAAATCGTCCGATTGCGTCTTTACCCCCGAACGGGCAAACCGTCCCAAAGCCCCCGTGACTATTATGCATTATAAAAATGCGGTCTCTCAGCTTTCCGAGACTTCTGATCGTCTACTTTCGTTTTCGTCGATAGCCTGACAACGTGGCCGCCATTTGCAAGCATGTACTTTGAATTTGAATAGATTTTATTTTATAGTTTTTGTAGGTTTTACGCTTTGTATTTCAAAATGGATTTCGACGATTCTTCAAGTGATAGAGGAGATTTCGCTAGGTTCAATTTAAGTGGCATTGAAAGGCACAAAGTTGACTATTAATCGGAGCTAGATATCAGTGATCAGCGTTACTTTGCGTTAGCAGTCGTGAGTTTGACTTTTAAAAAAAGTGATTATGATTTGAAAAATGTTTGTAAATTGCCGTATAGATGACCGACAATCACAAACAATATATTGTATTTTGTAAATATTTGTGTTCATGTGTGGATTAGTGGCATCATTCACGCGAGTAAACTATTCTGCATGCTTTTCCTTTCGTTCTGCTGTTTATTTGACTAAAATCTGTTGACTAACAAACTTATATGATATTTTTACTAACGTAACCCAAAATTTTACCGAACCTCAAAATTCTTCTTGCCTGTTCAGGGCTACAAAACAGACAAACGTCTGCCCGGTAAAGGGTTAAAATCTCAGAAATGGCCTTCCTGAATGACTAGCAATGAAATGAGATGTAAAACTACAAGAGCATCTTGTATATTACTTTGTTTCCTTTATTGGCTCCCAGCAACTGATGGAAAGGACAGACGGCTTTATGGGCCCCAGCAACTGATGGAAAGGACAGACGGCTTTATGGGCCGCAGCAACTGATGGAAAGGACAGACGGCTTTATGGGCCACAGCAACTGATGGAAAGGACAGACGGCTTTATGGGCCCCAGCAACTGATGGAAAGGACAGACGGCTTTATGGGCCCCAGCAACTGATGGAAAGGACAGACGGCTTTATGGGCCCCCAGCAACTGATGGAAAGGACAGACGGCTTTATGGGCCCCAGCAACTGATGGAAAGGACAGACGGCTTTATGGGCCCCAGCAACTGATGGAAAGGACAGACGGCTTTATGGGCCCCAGCAACTGATGGAAAGGACAGACGGCTTTATGGGCCCCAGCAACTGATGGAAAGGACAGACGGCTTTATGGGCCCCAGCAACTGATGGAAAGGACAGACGGCTTTATGGGCCCCAGCAACTGATGGAAAGGACAGACGGCTTTATGGGCCCCAGCAACTGATGGAAAGGACAGACGGCTTTATGGGCCCCAGCAACTGATGGAAAGGACAGACGGCTTTATGGGCCCCAGCAACTGATGGAAAGGACAGACGGCTTTATGGGCCCCAGCAACTGATGGAAAGGACAGACGGCTTTATGGGCCCCAGCAACTGATGGAAAGGACAGACGGCTTTATGGGCCCCAGCAACTGATGGAAAGGACAGACGGCTTTATGGGCCACAGCAACTGATGGAAAGGACAGACGGCTTTATGGGCCGCAGCAACTGATGGAAAGGACAGACGGCTTTATGGGCCCCAGCAACTGATGGAAAGGACAGACGGCTTTATGGGCCCCAGCAACTGATGGAAAGGACAGACGGCTTATGGGCCCCAGCAACTGATGGAAAGGACAGACGGCTTTATGGGCCCCAGCAACTGATGGAAAGGACAGACGGCTTTATGGGCCACAGCAACTGATGGAAAGGACCAGACGGCTTTATGGGCCACAGCAACTGATGGAAAGGACAGACGGCTTTATGGGCCCCAGCAACTGATGGAAAGGACAGACGGCTTTATGGGCCCCAGCAACTGATGGAAAGGACAGACGGCTTTATGGGCCACAGCAACTGATGGAAAGGACAGACGGCTTTATGGGCCACAGCAACTGATGGAAAGGACAGACGGCTTTATGGGCCACAGCAACACATGAGAAAGATACACAACTAGAAAAACACAGCAGCATTGATACCCCAGAAGTTATCACAAACAGAAATCAGCAGGTATCTGGGCCGCAGCAACACATGAGAAAGATACACAACTAGAAAAACACAGCAGCATTGATACCCCAGAAGTTATCACAAACAGAAATCAGCAGGTATCTGGGCCGCAGCAACACATGAGAAAGATACACAACTAGAAAAACACAGCAGCATTGATACCCCAGAAGTTATCACAAACAGAAATCAGCAGGTATCTGGGCCGCAGCAACACATGAGAAAGATACACAACTAGAAAAACACAGCAGCATTGATACCCCAGAAGTTATCACAAACAGAAATCAGCAGGTATCTGGGCCGCAGCAACACATGAGAAAGATACACAACTAGAAAAACACAGCAGCATTGATACCCCAGAAGTTATCACAAACAGAAAT
The DNA here is from genome assembly GCA_014155875.1 of Cepaea nemoralis. Taxonomy (NCBI): domain Eukaryota; kingdom Metazoa; phylum Mollusca; class Gastropoda; order Stylommatophora; family Helicidae; genus Cepaea; species Cepaea nemoralis. The sequence continues at coordinate 135,762 of JACEFZ010026972.1, read as the reverse complement.
CAGCAGGTATCTGGGCCGCAGCAACACACGAGAAAGATACACAACTAGAAAAACACTGCAGCATTGATACCCCAGAAGTTATCACAAACAGAAATCAGCAGGTATCTGGGCCGCAGCAACACACTGAGAAAGATACACAACTAGAAAAACACAGCAGCATTGATACCCCAGAAGTTATCACAAACAGAAATCAGCAGGTATCTGGGCCGCAGCAACACATGAGAAAGATACACAACTAGAAAAACACAGCAGCATTGATACCCCAGAAGTTATCACAAACAGAAATCAGCAGGTATCTGGGCCGCAGCAACACATGAGAAAGATACACAACTAGAAAAACACAGCAGCATTGATACCCCAGAAGTTATCACAAACAGAAATCAGCAGGTATCTGGGCCGCAGCAACACATGAGAAAGATACACAACTAGAAAAACACAGCAGCATTGATACCCCAGAAGTTATCACAAACAGAAATCAGCAGGTATCTGGGCCGCAGCAACACATGAGAAAGATACACAACTAGAAAAACACAGCAGCATTGATACCCCAGAAGTTATCACAAACAGAAATCAGCAGGTATCTGGGCCGCAGCAACACATGAGAAAGATACACAACTAGAAAAACACAGCAGCATTGATACCCCAGAAGTTATCACAAACAGAAATCAGCAGGTATCTGGGCCGCAGCAACACATGAGAAAGATACACAACTAGAAAAACACAGCAGCATTGATACACCAGAAGTTATCACAAACAGAAATCAGCAGGTATCTGGGCCGCAGCAACACATGAGAAAGATACACAACTAGAAAAACACAGCAGCATTGATACCCCAGAAGTTATCACAAATAGAAACTAGCAGGTATCCCAGACAGATCACTGTAAACCACTACTCACACATTGCGGACATTAGATCTGATGGGTTCAGGTCTGACCATTGGTCCACGCTTGATGGCGACTGGTTGAGCTGGAGGGGAATGTGATCGTTCTGAGCCAGACTCGCTTGGGGTTCTCATAAAGCTTCTGTTAACTCTGGCCCTGTGCACCAAAATCAGTCAGTAAAAATTGTATTACAACGCAGAAATGCCTAGAGTGTTCTTGTGACTCAATACACATATATTAGATTCAGGAAACATTTAGTTTTCTTGTGGTCACACCTTAACACAGACAAATATCAGCCCCATCACTGTGTAACACATTGTTTCATACATTTATACTTCTGGTTAGAATTCTTATCCTGCCCACACATTTATACAAGGTCTTTCAAGAGAACATTGATATTTTCAAGGAGTATGGTTCTGGTTATGCGAGTTTAAAATGTTTTGGTTTACACCAAAAAGTAAGTACAAAATGTTTCTATTTTCAGCCACTAGAGTAATAATAGTGATAACTGGGAATAAGTCTAAGTGATGTGCGGAGTGCTTGAATATTGTGTAGATATGTGCCATTAAACACACAGTGAATGACTGTAATATAATAAAGAGTTTTGCTTCTTTTTGTACAAATTGTTTATTTTAATTCAAAACAATGAATACTTGAAATTGGTGATAATCAAGCTAATATGTATCTTAAATACCAATATTCTGTTGTGAAGCAGCCCATATTCTCTCTTCTTGTGCTCACAGAACATACTGAACCCAACCTAACCATAATGAAGATCTAGTAGAGAAAGTCTGACACCTGGGAAACGTCAATTAAAAGCTGATTATGGAAGAGAAAGGTGTGTGATCAGCAACCCAAGTCAGGAAGGAAAGTGATGCAATGTGATGCGATGGCAAGAATATATGAAATCAGAAACATGTCTAGTCACGGCTTATACACTCAGGAATCAATGTCTGTATGTATAATGGCATACTGTATAGTGCAGTGGAAGCAGTGGTAGCACAGTGTCTAGCATGTCTGCCATGTGTTCGAATCCCCACTGAGACGGATATTTGTTTACAGATTGACTTTATTCCCAGGACCAACTAGCTTAAAATGGATACCAGAAAATGTCATGGACAGTAAAGGTGACCTTATGATACTCAGGCACTGAGTGCCGATTGTTTGATACAAATATGGGGGACAGCACCATATACCCAATATGTTTCAAGGTGTGTAAAAGAATCCCTTTCAACAACAAAATGACAAGGGAAAAAAAAGCATGCTGACCTAACAAACACTGAAGGAATTATGTTGTCATTTTAACAAAATAATGTATGTGATACTGAAATATTTTATATCACTTATTTTGCACGCAACCAATAATTAAGATTATAATGAAATAAAACAGCGAGCTGGTTTTCTGCTAATATGGAATAATAAAAGATCAAAACACAAACAAAAAATACACATACATTCCAAAAGAAAGGAAGCAAGATCAGGGAAAGAAATAAATCAATGGAAACACAAAGGAGACAGAAACATCTGATCAAAACTGTAGCTTCTACTTCTATTGTATGCACACACAAAAGCTGTCATGACTCATGCTGGTTACTAATGTCTGGTATATTGTTTGCTATCTGGCAACTAACCTTTGAACCAGGCTGGGTGAAGCAGAGGGAGAAGTGGATGGTGAAGCTCCCAAGTTGGCTTGGATGTGAGATGAGGTGGGACGTGTGGACCTATGAAAAGAACACCATTACTGAATGAGAGAGACACGCAGTCCAGAACATGTACTTAACTAGCATTGGAACGTTGTCATGTACAATTCAACCCAAGCAGATGTAAAAGCAATTGGCTTTTTTTCTTTTCAAAACAATATATTATACCATTAACTTAAAGATATTGAGTAATTCAAGGATCTTTACATTAAAACAAAAGCATGCTTTTTGGTCATACTTAGTTCTCATTATATCTGGGGGAAGTGTGGTTGCAAACTAAGCATGGCACTGGGAATTTCGACAACAACCATAGCTTTCTAATGATATTGTGCTATTATTTGATCTTTCACATAGCGAGATCACACACATAACCTTATCAAATAAGGGTGAAAAAACTGGAGTCCCCATGTGAAAGTTGTGTGTACTCTAAAAAAATATGTCATGGCAGTTAGAAATTGCAATTAGCAAGGTCATTGCCTCGACAAAACATTCGTAAATAAAAATCCCAGGTAGGGATTTGTGGATGAACCGAACCTGCTACCTTAGGTGGAATTGTCTAGAAAAGTCAACCTGGCACAAATGCATACCAAAGTTCAACACAATGAACTCTGAGGGGTGCATCCACTAGGTGAGACACCTGCCCTGGAAAGAGGACTGAGGAAGCACCATATTTGTGTCAAACACTGCCAGGTCTGGCAACTCAGGGCTTCACCAGCTGCAGGCATGTTTTGTTATTGGTTGACTAGAGCTGTGGTAGTCACTACAATGCGCAAGACAAAGACAGTTCCACTATCATCATGACAGTAAGGGCTGTTCCACCATCATCAGAATAGTTAGGATTGTTCCACTATCATTATGACAGTAAAAATGGTTTCACTATCACCATGACAGTAAAGACTTCCAGTATCATGAGGACAGCAAACATGATTCCAATATCATCAGGACAGTAGGGACTATTTCACTATCATCATGACAGTAAGGACTTCCGCTATCATCAGGACAGTAAAGAGTATTCCACTTTCATCAGGACAGTAAAGATTAGTCCACTATTATCAGGACAGTAAAGATGATTCCACTATCATGAGGACAGTGAAGATTATTCCACTATCATCAGGACGGTAAAGACTGTTCCATTATCACAAGACAGTAAGTATTGCTTTTGCAATCTATCAGAACAACCAGCTGATGGTTACTTTACTGACCTGATGCACAATTAAGATTTACTGTCAGAAACTGAATTCTTTGGTTTATCATGGCATGGTCCATAACCTTACCTCACCACAGAATACAGGACAGATTTGCAGAAGACAGGTCAAAAAGCTCAAGGACTCTGTTCCCTTGCCATTGTGGCATACTGAGGATGTGCTGGGCCCATATTTTCTCGGCCAAACAACACTGGATGGGTGACATTTTATGGAACTTATTTTATTAGGCCCTAGAGTTATGTAGTCAAGGAAAACACAAATCCCGTTATGAGGATGACAAGAACCCAGGATTGCAACAAGTGGCCGACATATGTGTAGTAAACTCAAAGTGCAAGGGGACCAGTCACTATGCTATCACTACTTCTTGCTGAGGTAACAGATATATGGCTGACATGGAGAATATGTAAAACAAAAGAAAACAGAAAAGAAAATTAGAACAACTCTTTATGTTAAAATGTTGCAGATTACAATGAAATGATAGACAACTCTCTACATTCACATGACTTACAATAATGCACACGTTAAATTAACACATGATTCACATTTCTAAAATATGAAAGCCGCAAGCTTTATTCCTCACAACTCACACATTTCCATTAACTATTGTCATGAAATCGTTCATGATTACAAATGACCTTTTTTATTTGTGCTGGCAAGTTCTGAGCAATCTTTGAGTTCACTCCGCACCATTTTGATTTGGGCTAAACAGCTGCTAAAATACATAGGCTGTTGTAGTTAGATCCTCGTCAATGGAGTTGTTCTCTCTTGTACGACTTGAAGAGTTGGGGACTGGTGATGTAATGGGAGCAGGGCACAATTTGATTCCACCCTGGCAGACAAGCAATGCACTCACTTTCAACAAACTTGTGATATCCCCATGACAGTGTGTGCAAAACGTGGATGTTGACTGTCTACTATCACCATGTGTGAATAGTTTTTGGAACTGCAATCTCACAGCATGCATAATTTATAGCCCACAATGAGCTTCACAACTGTGGATACAATGGTTGCTTCTTCCTTCATTAGCCAGACTAATGTCTTTATTTCCTAGAATGTCCTATGCTGAGATGAAATGAGGTCCTGGACAGTACACTGCCTGACCCTGATACTTTCTGAGAAATTTCTGAAGCGGGTGGTTTTATGATCTGTGGGTTGACCACAGCACCATACTAGTTGAGGGAGAAGCAATAGAAAACAGACAACTGAACAATTGTATTGACAGTCCAGTGCAACACCAACTATATTGCCATGGCTATTACATAACACAGGTTCAGCTGAATTCAGTATGGATTATCGTCTCTCTACTCTGAACATATGCAAATGTGCTTCAATTTCCTGCGTAATAAATCCATCCGTGATGTGCTGGAAGCTATGGTAGTAAAGTGGCTAACAGGCTGGCCTGCCAGCAGGGAGGTCACGTTTTTTAATCCTCATTTAAGTGGACTTTTAAAACTGAAATGGACCCTCAGGCAGCCCAACCAAACATGGGCACCAGAAAAATTCTTGGAAGTAAAAGCCAGCAAATGACCACGTATGAGACCAGCACCACACACTCACTATGCCTCAAGGAAGGCAAAGGAAATCCTTGACTTTTTACTGACAGCAGCTGCTCTGTCAGTACTGACTGGTGGGTTTACTAAACCACTTGGTGTGCTGCTCTGTCAGTACTGACTGAAGGGTCTACTAAACCACTTGGTGTGCTGCTGTCAGTACTGACTGGTGGGTCTACTAAACCACTTGGTGTGCTGCTCTGTCAGTACTGACTGGTGGCTCTACTAAACCACTTGGTGTGCTGCTGTCAGTACTGACTGGTGGCTCTACTAAACCACTTGGTGTGCTGCTGTCAGTACTGACTGGTGGCTCTACTAAACCACTTGGTGTGCTGCTGTCAGTACTGACTGGTGGCTCTACTAAACCACTTGGTGTGCTGCTGTCAGTACTGACTGGTGGCTCTACTAAACCACTTGGTGTGCTGCTCTATCAGTACTGACTGGTGGCTCTACTAAACCACTTGGTGTGCTGCTGTCAGTACTGACTGAAGGGTCTACTAAACCACTTGGTGTGCTGCTGTCAGTACTGACTGGTGGGTCTGCTAAACCACTTGGTGTGCTGCTCTGTCAGTACTGACTGGTGGTGTCTACTAAACCACTTGGTGTGCTGCTGTCAGTACTGACTGGTGGGTCTGCTAAACCACTTGGTGTACTGCTCTGTCAGTACTGACTAAAGGGTCTACTAAACCACTTGGTGTGCTGCTGTCAGTACTGACTGGTGGGTCTGCTAAACCACTTGGTGTACTGCTCTGTCAGTACTGACTAAAGGGTCTACTAAACCACTTGGTGTGCTGCTGTCAGTACTGACTGGTGGCTCTACTAAACCACTTGGTGTGCTGCTGTCAGTACTGACTGGTGGGTCTACTAAACCACTTGGTGTGCTGCTGTCAGTACTGACTGGTGGGTTTACTAAACCACTTGGTGTACTGCTCTGTCAGTACTGACTAAAGGGTCTACTAAACCACTTGGTATGCTGCTGTCAGTACTGACTGGTGGGTCTACTAAACCACTTGGTGTGCTGCTGTCAGTACTGACTGGTGGTGTCTACTAAACCACTTGGTGTGCTGCTCTTGTTTGACCACCCTGACCTTCAGTCTGATTTAGTGCAGTTTAACTATTAATATTTATGTAGCTGAAAGTTCAACTCTCTAAGAGCATTCATAATGTCTGTCTAATCAATTCTTTGACACTCCCACATAGATGTAATAGAGGAACTAAACTAGCACTTCTCTGGCATCTTCCGTGATGCTGGCATGTCATAGCTTCTTCTGTTGAGCTACCTCTTCATTCCCTGATGCATGGTGATCATCATCATGTGCCATGTCAGCTGGCACCAGCATTCACGTATCTCTACAGGTCTTGGTCCTTGGTATCCTGAATCCACTATGCTGGCCATATTCCTCAATGCCACATCTTAGTCCATCCAGCATTATTTCCCTGGGTCTGTATCTAACTCTTCTCCCACAGATATTTCCAGTTGGCTGAATGTTTTCCAACACCTCTCTTTTCTTTATGTGGCCAAAGTACATTGTTTAATGCCTGGTAAAGATGTTCACCTGCACTACTGTGCTCCTGATGTTCTACAAACCTGATGAGATGGAGGCATAGGCACCAGCAGGATTAACCTTTCTGGAGTGTTCAATTTTAATACCTCGCACACCAACTCCAATAACTAAATCTGACCACAGGAGAAAGAAGTTAGAACACACAGGCATTCCAAGGGTACTTTACAATGTTTAGGAGTTGATACAATAGGTCTTCAAATGAAAACCTTAAAAGTGTGAAAGAAATTACAATAACCATGCCACTGTCTTGTAACCCAACAATATTATTGTTAAGGATGTCAAGAGTGTTAAGCATGTGACATCACAGTGCAGATGAACATGGTACGTCATCAGGACAGTTTAAAGATGGCCGTCTCACTTTTGACATGCACCAACTGTTTTAGTTTTGTTTTTTTAATCAGTGAAGGGGTGAAACCTATAGAAATCCATTAGCGAATGAAGGTCCAGTATGATGATGAATGCTTGTGTATGGTGGAGTAGGAAGTTTCAAAACGGCATGACTTCTGTGACCGACTGTTCAGACCGATTAAGACATACTACAGGTGGTATAGGAGTGGTTACACGTGACCAAGAACATTTTTTTCTACAGGAATCCAAGCACTTTATCTGCACTGGAGGACTTGCATTGAACGCAGTGATACTACATAAAAAATGATACCTCCGTTCTTTACTTTTTCAGAATATATTCATTTAAAAAACATTTAAGGTTTCCATTTGATTACCCCTCATACAAGGCATCTTGTGGGCTTTCCCAAAGAATCATCACAATCATCCTCAATAGGTCACTCTTCGCCTGATTTCACCTAGACATGACCATTCTGATACAAACTAAAGGTTTATAGTCAGCTTAACACATTAATTACCAGATTAAAACACATACATGCAGGCAGACATTTTCACATTTATATTTCAGCTAGATGCACGTCTAGAACTTCAGCTGAAGTCTGTCAATTTTCAAAATATTTTATCTTGAGACTTTTGAAACATCTGGAAAAGCTAAAGATAATATAAGATGTATCCTCATTACGCATCAAACCATTCAGTCCATTTGTGCTTGATTCCCACCTCAGTGTGTAGCGTTTGACGACATCAATTCTGTGTTGACTATACTTCTCCAGCTTCCTGCATAGCTTAAGTTTGAATTCTTTACTCAACTCCATGAAGCTTAGTCACCAGTGGCTTATGAAAGTTCATAGGTTAATGGCAATTCTATGGTGCAATGCTGAATTTCTGCAACTTAGTTTAGAAAAGACAATTTTGTTGGATATTTCTGCCAGCAGTATGCAATATATGCTTCTGTGTATAAGAGAAACTATGCCTCAACTGTATACTGAACTCTGATGGGCTGGCCTGGTGCACAACCCATGTCTCAAAAGTAAACAAACACAACCATAAAATATCCCAGTTGGCCATAAGGCCAAGGAAATCAGTAAGTATACTCACATATCTTCACGTAACGTAGGAGGCTTGAGTCTCTTCACAACTGCTGGGCTGGGTCGGTCATCACCTTTTCTATCAGGTGATGATAGCATGGGACTGTCGCTGTCAGCTGCTCGCTTCCTGCCCCTTGAAGGTGGTGGTGGGGTGGTAACTTTGAGGACAGTGGTCAGATGAGGTCTGACTTTTGTACTCTGTGCTGTACCTTTAGATGATGCTTTGTTGGAGGCACCATTAACTGCTGTTTTTGCACTGACACTGCCTTTTGATCTGCCCTTGGACATATTGAAATCATCAATTTTAGTCTGTTTAGTTCCTGCTTTTGGTGGTGGTGATTTTACTCTTGCCTGTTTCTTTAGTGGCATTTCAACCTCTTCATCATCCTCTTCCATATCTTCTGTTTCCTCATCCTTTGTATCACTTTCTTTGTAGTTGACATCTTCCTTGACTCGTCTTGAAGTGGCCTGCCTAGAGGAAGCAGATTTTGTGGTGATATTTCTCTTCGTCTTGCTTTGTCTGTCTGTCTTCTGTGATTCTTCTGAGTCTGAATGCTTAGGAGATTGGGAATCTGAATCAAAACCTTCTCCAATAGGTCTCTGTTCTTTTCGTCTGCAGACAAAAAGAATTATTAATAGCCTATAGAATTACACATATACTTCTACTAACAGAATAAGCTTGAATGTCTGTAGGTAATGCCAGTAACAAACGTTAGATAATATCACATATATATCAATTTGTTGCATGTCCTATACCCCAGAATTTATTCATTGTGATTTACTAGGCAATTTGTAATCTGCCATTGCTTACTGAATGTCTGATGCTCATATGATAAAAATCAACACAATAGAATGTGCTCCTAAATCGTCGGCAGCTGATTCTGAACCTCAACCCAGTATGCCATAAAAATGTGCGCTAACTCCTTAGCCATGGACACCGTTATTTATGTAAAAACTATACCATATTGGCAGGTGTGTTAATGTGCTTGATAGGAAGTTACACTGATAATGTCTTGGGCACTGTCAGAATTGGGTTCGACACCTGCATTCAGCATCCGCCAACAGGAAAACACTGGCCACCTATTCCCCCATGCATTCAGGCATACAAAATGTGATGGCCCTATCAACCACAGACCCATGGCAGCTTCCTGCTCCTGGCCTACAAAATGTTATGTCCGTATCACACCACAGACCCATGGCAGCTTCCTGCTCCTGGCCTACAAAATGTTATGTCCGTATCACACCACAGACCCATGGCAGCTTCCTGCTCCTGGCCTACAAAATGTGACAGCCCTATCACATCACAGACCCATGGCAGCTTCCTGCTCCAGGCCTATAAAATGTGACGGCCCTGTCATATCTCAGACCCAAGGCAGCTCCCTTCTCCAGGCCTACAAAATGTGACGGCTCTATCACATCACATACCCAGGGCAGCTTTCTGCTCCAGGCCTACAAAATGTGACGGCCTTATCACATCACAGACCCATGCCACCTCCCTTCTCCAGACCTATAAAATGTGACGGCCCTGTCATATCACAGACCTATGGCACCTCCCTTCTCCAGGTCTATAAAATGTGATTGCCCTATCATATCTCAGACTCCGGGCAGCTTCTTGCTTTGGGACATGTTTTATGTTAACCTTCTATTGTTCCTCCTGTTGTCATTTCCATCACTGGTGATGGATGAAGAAATAACTCTCTTATAGTAAAAACATACCTTCCGCTATTATATTTGAAACTGCCGACAGTTACATTTGCACACAGAAAAATTCTAACTTTCACTACCCAAAAGTTAGTTGTATATCCTTTACAGGATGTCACAGTCAAACCCAGCATTGTGATTACTTGGCAAGTTTACGTTCAGTAGTCTGCCATTGCTTCCTGAACGCCCAACATACTCATACAACTGTATGAAAACCAAAGCAAGGTGGTCTGTTTCCAAATCGCCTGCAGCCGTTTCGAACATGGTATATGGGATTGCGAATTACGTTCATAACCCCGTCACCACAGCGCTACAATATTTACAGGGAAATAGCCCTGCAGCAGGAACCGCTATGGGTATGTGGCATGTTAGGACCATCAAGTTTTCGGGCCTGTGTACACGGGGGGATGGGCGGCCAGTCTTTCCCTCGCTCACTGAATGGCGAGTGCAGGCATGGAACCCTCATCCGACAACAGGCATGACATTGCCAGCTCCATGTCCTAGCCATGTCACCAGCACGCCTGTAAGTTCTAAATGAAGTTAAAAAAAAGTCTAACAATTGTTACTAAACATGCTAAGAGGGAGGATTCAGAGGTAAGAGTAATCTATTCAAAGACAACAATGACAGTGATAATAAGTAGTTTGATGAAAGAGATGAGAATCGCAATAAAACTGCTCAACAATGCAACCATCAATCTTAACCATACACACCAATTTTGCAAATAAAGGTTTTGTCTAGAATGAAAACTACAAATATGACGTTTTAATAGTCTTTAAAAAAAAAACCCACTCCATCCACTACCTCAGTGCTCAAATATTCAAGCTGTACATAAGAGAACAACTTGAATTGATGGGGTTTGAAAAAAGACGGGAGAGGACATACACTGAGAAAGCCTGATAATAGCGTAACTTGAAAACATTTTCTTTCGAACCCACAGGGCAAACAAATCAAGAGGAAGACCTGATTACACAATCACATGCATACAAAATTAACGATTGGCGAATCAGCCATGTGCACATGTGGGTATGTACTGCAGACAGCAGATCACATGCTACAAGACTGCCTAAAATACGACATATCTAGGCAAACCTTCTGGCCTAGAGAGACAATAGTGGAAGTCAAACTCCATGACCGCTGAGTGAACTAAAAAAATAGTTAAATTCATACTAGAGACAACATTGCAGCTATAGACAAATTTCAAGTGAAGTTAGTAAGTCAAGGTTCCAACTTCACGGCAACGGGCCATCCCCATTATGCTCCGTTCCTGTGCCAGTGAATATCACACAAAATGCTCCCCACTGGCCAATGTGAAAAGTGGAATAGGCAGGAGTCTCGGCAATTCAACAGCCGCAAAGGTACACTGTGCATAATGCCACTGCCAGAATGGCAACACAAAATTAATCCACGAAAACCAGTTCATTGTCAATGGACTTGGCAGTCACCAGAAAGACCTCACTGACACGGGTTTTCTCGCATGGCTCGGTCTTTTACCGCAGGGCGACCCGCCGAAAGTGTTGTATAAAGCACGAACTCCACAGCTTCAGCACCGACTCCCGGGAGTCTCATGAAAAATGTAATTGTGAACCGAAAAGGCAAATCAGTCTATTCAGCAACAACCGGTAGCCATTGTTTCGAACATGCAGGTCACTGTACAGGACAGATGTAAAAGCATTCCATGTGAATTTCACAGCTCACAGTGTCGCCCACGCACTCACTCAGTAGCAGGGCGATGGAACCATGTACTACCAGTCCAACATGAGGAAAATGCGATTGCAAACCATAGCTGCAAGCATAAACACGCCACAGGCCTTAACGGTTCAACACCTAACCACCATGTTGGCGACCGGAATTTGTGTGTTGATGCCTTTGAAAAACAAATCTATATGGTCAACTTGTGTATACTTCATGTTTTATTTCAAATGTGTTGTTTCAAATTTTCCATCACAATAAGTCTGCCTTCAATTTTACAATCAACTGTAAAGAAACTCTATCTGCACTTGTATCCTTGGCCGTAGTCTGTAGCCTACTCAATGAAATGCAGCTGTCTTCTACTTATTTGCATATAACCTAAATATTTCCTTCATCATCAAATTTCTTGTTGTAGTATGGGATTTTTGTGACTATTACCTTTCAGTCTGTGACATACAGTGCGGCACTAGTTGCAGTAATTTCAAGCAAATGAAAGAGGAAGACCTAAAATCACACGGAGAAAAGAATTAGAGACACAGATGAATAATTTGGGGAATAAAATGGAGATAGCTGCAGGAGAGAACAAAATATAGAGTGGCTTGGGTTGGTTGAGGGTTAATGCTCCAATGAGGATAAAGGTCAGAAGAAAAAGAGCAAATAACAACCCGTCTAATCTTACATGTGATGAAGAAATAAACTTACTTTACAGCTTTCTTCCTTCTTATAAGAGACCCACCTAATCTTATATAAAATGAAGAAATAAACTTACTCTACAGCTTTCTTCCTTCTTATAAGAGACCCACCTAATCTTATATGAAATGAAGAAATAAACTTACTCTACAGCTTTCTTCCTTCTCATAGGAGGCTGTCTCTGGCTCAGCGGTATTCGGGGTAAAGGATTGATAACAGGAGCATGGCTCAAGACCACGATTTCTGTTGTTGTTGTTCCGGAGGCTGACACCTTCTTTGGTTCAGAATTGGCATAACTGTTTTGACCTCCAACCCGCCTCTGTGGTGACAAATATAAAATTCACAATGAACTAATGCAGATGTAAGTTTTATTTTGTCTTGTAGACCCTAACAGAGTGTAGGCCTCGTGATTATCTCACGAAAAAATAAATTATACTATTAATTGCTATATTTTGAAGTTTCTTGCATATCTTTTCTATTTTACTCACCTGCCTGATTCTCTTTCTACGTTTCTGTGTGTGTTTGCACATGTGCACCTAGTCTAGGGTATACTGGTGATCATGAATGTCTAATTTGACTGGCCGTGCATTCTCTTTCTCTCTCTCTGTATTTCTATTGCCCTGTGGGTTCCATTGTACATCCTTCTCAGCACCAGCTGAATTCTACTCCATTACCTCTATATATATAAGGGGCTTCAAATGAAAACCTTAGAAGTGTGAAAGAAATTAGAATAACCATGCCATTGTCTTGTAATCTGTCAATATTGTTGTTAAGGATGTCAAGAATGTTAAGCATGTGCCATCATGGTGCAGATTAACACAGTGATGTCATAAGGACAGTTTAAAGATGGACGCCCATATTCACACAATAAAAAACATTTAAGGTTTTCATTTGAAGCTCAGCCGTAGTATAACCATGACAATTATATCTCTTCCCTGTTCTATTAAACCAGTGAAGTCTATTCTTTCAGTCTCTTTCTGATCCTGCTGTCAATGACATAATGTTAATTTCAAATATCCACAATGACAAAAAGAAGAGAATACTCACCAAAACAAAAAAACTATATCTCTCGAATGTGTTGGAATATTGGGATTTAGACTTGAGTTGAACTTGAACACATGGATATGAAAGAACACTGATGTTTAGACTTACACAGAGTTGAACACATGGGTATGAAAGAACACTGGGGTTTAGACTTACACAGAGTTGAACACATGGGTATGAAAGAACACTGATGTTTAGACTTATACAGAGTTGAACACATGGATATGAAAGAACACTGATGTTTAGACTTATACAGAGTTGAACACATGGATATGAAAGAACACTGATGTTTAGACTTATACAGAGTTGAACACATGGGTATGAAAGAACACTGATGTTTAGACTTACACAGAGCTGAACACATGGATATGAAAGAACACTGATGTTTAGACTTACACAGAGTTGAACACATGGGTATGAAAGAACACTGGGGTTTAGACTTACACAGAGTTGAACACATGGGTATGAAAGAACACTGGGGTTTAGACTTACACAGAGTTGAACACATGGGTATGAAAGAACACTGATGTTTAGACTTATACAGAGTTGAACACATGGATATGAAAGAACACTGATGTTTAGACTTATACAGAGTTGAACACATGGGTATGAAAGAACACTGATGATTAGACTTACACAGAGTTGAACACATGGATATGAAAGAACACTGATGTTTAGACTTACACAGAGTTGAACACATGGGTATGAAAGAACACTGGGGTTTAGACTTACACAGAGTTGAACACATGGATATGAAAGAACACTGGGGTTTAGACTTACACAGAGTTGAACACATGGAAATGAAAGAACAATGGGGTTTAGACTTACACAGAGTTGAACATATGGGTATGAAAGAACACTGGGGTTTAGACTTACACAGAGTTGAACACATGGATATGAAAGAACACATGTTTAGACTGACACAGAGTTGAACACATGGATATGAAAGAACATTGGAGTTTAGACTTAAACAGAGTTGAACATATGGGCATGAAAGAACACTGATGTTTAGACTTACACAGAGTTGAACATATGGGTATGAAAGAACACTGAAGTTTAGACTTACACAGAGTTTAACACATGGGTATGAAAGAACACTGATGTTTAGACTTAGAGAGTTGAACATATGGGTATGAAAGAACACTGATGTTTAGACATACACAGAGTTAAACATGTGGATATGAAAGAGCACTGGGATTTAGATTTACACATGGGTATGAAAGAACACTGGGGTTTTATCTTACACAAAGTTAAACACATGGGTATGAAAGAACATCAGGGTTTAGACTTATGCATAGTTGAACATATGGGTATGAAAGGAGTAAGGGACAGTGGAATAACAAGATCAGACAACTTCAACACCTGTCTTGCAGCAACTAACCTCATGATAATATTCACAAAAATATTTGAATCATCACTCAGCTGGCTCATTAAAGTGCTCATTAACAACAAATGCAAATCACAGCTTACTTTTGCTTCAAATGGAAAATCTTTGGGCAAATAGCTCTGTAGATTTGAGTAGTTCTGGAAAATAAATGAATCAAAGATAAATGAACACTTAAAAACAAAGCTCACTTCTCACTTAGAAAACATGGCATCATTATCAAACCATCCTTACACTATCATTATCATGTGCCCTGCCAGCTGGCACATACATTCATGCGTCTCCACAGATCTGTCTTTGGTGTTCTGGATCAACTCTGCTGATGATATTCCTCCATGTCACTGTCTCAGTCCATCCAGCAATTCTCTTGCTCTTGGTCGGCCCCTCTTCCCCTTGATCTTTCCAATTGTTATGATGTTCTCCAATGCCTCTCATCTCATCAAAGAAATAGGTTTGTCTCTTTCTTATTGTTATATATAATGTTTTAGTTTCAATAGCCTCTTTCAGACAATCGTTGTTAATTACTCTGGCAAGAAGTTTGCAACATTCGTCTCAAAACCATACTTCAGTTGCTTCCAAGGCCTTTCTAATTTGTTCATTTACATTCCAAGAATCACAGTCATACTACAAAACAGGCTCGATATAGCATTTCAACACTCTCCTTCTTGCATTCAAAGAGTGCACAAACACAAATAATATAATTGACCCTTGGTGCTGTTGTAGAACCTCAGTGATAACTCTTGTGCAAGATTTTTTACCCCAGCAGATGTCAATATTTTTTACATATAGGTCTCAAATCTAGAATGGAAAATGCTTAACCAAGTCAATAAATTCAAATATTTGGGGATAATCAGATGGAAGATGCGTGATAGAGATAAAAAGTAGAACAGGTCTATCAAAACCTACATTTCAGAAGAGAAAGATATCTTATGTAATAAGTCACTTTCATTTAATGTTAGAGAGTACTGAAATGGTATATTGAACTTGTTCTGCTGTATGTCAATTAGTCATGGAATGTGAATGAAGGTTTGGGGGCAGCAGAGATGTTGTTTCTAAAATGAATGTTGCGATTACTTTGGACTGCCAGAGTAAATAACTTCGAAAAGGCTCATGAAAGTAGAGCATTATACACAAATATAAGGAAGAGACAGTGTTCTTTGATTCTATAATGAGAAGAGAGGCATAGGAAAACATCGTAATAATTGGAAAGATTAGCAGTAGAAGAGGCCCAGGCAGGCAGGGAGAAATGATGCTCTATGACCTCAGACGATGGTATGGAAAAATAATATCAATAAAATTGATCCAGAACACCAAGGACCGATATCTGTGGACAAACATAAATGCTTCTGCCACTTTGCAAAGCACATGACCGTGATGAGATCAAATTATATGAATGCAAATGTTATAAAGGGTCATTATGTGGATGCAAAGGCACTGATGAGCCAAGGTCTGGGTTCACAAGACAAAGACCTCTGGGACATCCTGGATACAGGCACTATTTGATGCTTCTATATAAGAGGCATAATTCCTTAACCAACTCATGTCAAGCCCTCTGTAGATTTATTCCTGGTTGGTTGGATTTTTCAGCTAGTTGTCTATGGGTTGAGGTAGTCAGTCTCGCGTCAACCCTCATTGGTTGACTTTTACAACATGCATGCCAGGTCAGGGTCACTGTCCTATGCTTCTCTTATAGGTCCCAGCAACACACAGGTGAGGCACTCATTTAGTTTATTAAAAAGAGGCCATAATCTCCACTCTGTTGAAGCCTTAGAGGATTAATATACGAGGGGAAGTCAATACGTAAGTCACAAATGGCTGTAGAAAAATGACTAAATATGATAACAACTTGAAACCAGTTTATTTTTTATACGTACATTGTCCCTTTATTTCTCAACATATTTTCCACCAACATTGATGCACTTATCCCATCGTTTTATCAATACTCCCAAACTGGCTGCATAGAACTGCATGCTCTGTTTTCTAGACCACGTTTTCAATTCACATTCAATTTCGGCATCATTCACGAAAAGTCTCCCGCCAAGGTGAGTTTTCAGAGGACCAAAAAGGTGGAAATCGCTAAGGGCTAAGTCGAGGCTGCAAGGTGGATGTTCCAGAACTTCCCACCTTAGTTGGTTAATTTTCTCCTGAGTTAATTGAGCCATATGTGGTCTGGTATTGTCATGAAGAAGCAACACTCCTTTAGTCAGCAGTCCTGGACGTTTTCTTCGAATTACATCATGAAGCATCAATAGAACTTCTTCAGAATTCACACTGTCACCTTTCTACTTGAAATTGGTTAAAAGCACTCCTTGACAATCCCAGAACACTGTCAGCATAACCTTCCCTTCTGATAGCGTAACCTTGAATTTTTGGACACAAGGTGAAGAAGGATGTTTCCATTTCATTGAAGCACGCTTTGATTCGGGCTGGCAGTGATGCACCCATGATTCGTCCCCAGTTACAATCCTGTTCAGCATTGTCTTCTCTTCATTTTCGTTATCGAAAGAGATGATGCAAGGACAGGCCAAATCAGTTCATTTTGTGTTTCTCCTTCAATTGTCTGGGTACCCACCTTGAGCACTTTCTTAAATTTCAATTCATCATGCATTATGCTGTATGCTGAACCATGTGAGCACCCTATTGCAGATGCTAGAGTCTATCGTTACCCGCCTGTCACCTCTAATCATCTCCTCACCCGCTGCACAGATGCTTCTGTTGCAATCTCAACAGGACGACAAGATCGATTTTCATCAACAATTTTAGAGCGTCCTTCAGAAAATTTTTCTACCCAGCTATGCACCGCTTTTTGGGACAAACATTTGTCAGCATAAACAGGAAGCATTTCCTTATGAATGTCCTTTGCAGGCAGCCCTTTTGCCCACAAAAAAACAACGCAAAACAGTACGTTGCTCTTTGGTTGTACACTCCATAACTACAGTCGCCATTTTGTTTATGCGCTGCGCCAGCGCATGAGACACCTAGTGCCACCTGACGAGCAGGAATATAAAGTTCGATGTTGCTGTCACGTAATGACACCTGCAGACAACACCAACTACATTTACTTGCCATCCCACAGAACTGTGTGACTTACTTATTGACTTGCCCTCGTACTTTGCGCACTGAGAGACTGCAAGAGTCAATCCAATATCCACTGTGATGAAGCCTGAGAGGATTTATACATTTTGCAAATTAAGATACTACAAGAGAGTCAATGTGATTCCTTCTGATGGTGGTAGGTGATCTGCACCTTTGTCTTGCACATCACATGACTGTGATGGTTTGAAAACAGAATTAATGTGAACAATACCAACCTTATCTGGGCTGGTGAAGAGCTTGCTGGGTAAAACAGGCTCCTGAGTTATCTCTTTCAAAGTTATGGTCCCTGCCTTTGCATGCATCAAACCAAGAGCAATATCACACACTGCATACAACTTCTGCAAAGACATTAGCATCAATTCCTTTCAAAATGAAACTAACTTAACAGTAATACATTTCTAGTCAAAAGTAGTTTGTACAGGATTACATTAACTGCACATGAATACCTCAAGTTTCCTCTCAGATCACAGAAGAGGATACAAATTCTGAATACTAGAATCACATGTGCTATAATATTTGTTTGTGTCTTGGTTTCTTTTAACGCTGAAATGTAGCAATGGCAGCAGGGTGTTCAGACTACTATTTACAATTTCCAACTGCCAAGTAATTTTTAACAAGTAGCTTGGGACCTTCAATTTTTTCCAGCCTCGGCTGAGCTGATATTTGATAGCATCCAACCCACTAACCAAGTCCAGGAGTGATTCATAACATCCTGTGTTCCTTGTGTAAAACTCATGTCCCTAAGTTCTTGAGTATAAGGCTGACACTGAACCTGTAAGCCACCCTGCCCTCTGGTGACAAACAAAACAATAGCCTTGTCATGACAGTTGATTTCCAAGTTGTCACGGTTTGTTTTAACATTTCTAGTTGCATCAAATGTGTCTTTGACACTTAACCCTTTACAAGGCACACATTTTTCCTTTTTTTTTTAAACTCTGAACGGGCAAGATTTTTCAGGTTTTCAGTAAGATTTAGGGTTACGTTAGTAAAAACATCAAATCTAAGGTGTTAGTGAACAGATTTTTGTGAAATAAAAAACAAAATGAAGGAAAATGAATGCAGATTATTTTACTCACATGTGAAATAAATAATCCAATGTTGCCAGTAATCCACACATGAACACAAATATTTACAAAATACAACATATTGTTTGTGATTGTCAGTCATCTATACACTATTTACAAACACTTTTTCAGAATCAGAATCACTTTCTTCAAAGTCCGAGAGATCCGAAGTGTGAAAACTGCTTACGCTAATATCACTAATATCTAGCTCCGATTCATAGTCAACTTTGTGCACTTCAATGTCACTTAAATTGAACCCAGCGAAATCTCCACTATCACTTGAAGAATCAGTCAAAATCCATTTTGAAAAACAAAGCATAAAAACCCTGAAAACTATTTTTAAAAATCCAATCAAATTTAAAGAAAACACTTGCAAATGGCGCCCAGGCTATCAAGTTATCAGCAAAACCAGATGTAAACAATGGGAAGTCTCGCAAAGTCTCGAGATCGCATGTTTACAACCCTGAGTTGTACGGACACTTTCAGACGTTTTGCCCGTTCTGTAGTAAAGACGTTTTCGGCCGCTGTGCCTTGTAGAGGGTTAAGGAATATTACCCTGCAGCAACAAAACAAAATGTGTATCAGCAAATAAATTGTCTAGTCAACAAAAGAGAAGACTGGCTGAACAGATGGGGTAAAGAAAGTAATGGGCCAAACCGACCTCCCAAGTGTCTATACTGTGATTCCTCTCTCTCTCCCCCCCCCCCCCCCCCCCAATCACTGGGCATCGTCTCTAGTGATCTTGAGTAGTGCGAGGTTGTATGATTTTTTTTAAATCCATCTAAGTTAGTTATCTTGAATTATATGGGTCAGGGCACCATCATTGCTGAACATCAATCTTGGTGGTCTTGAATCAAGAGTACTGGGAAGTTGTACTGAATTTTTCCTTCATCTAGGTCAGTTTTCCTCTGAGCCATGAGGATCTTGGCATCATCATTAATGAGTAGTTAGTTTTGCTAACATTATTTTACCAGGCGGTCAACACTATATGTACTGGTGGTTTATGAGACCACATGAGCTTCAGAGCACTTGGAGGACCACGGGGCTCAAGCTACTTGAGACAGTACACTGTGATCGTTTATTTAAAAAAGGCACTACCACTCTTGGCCTCTCAATCCAGCAGTCTAGCCTATAATTTTAAAAATATTGTTCCTTATTAAAGCCTTAGAAATGTTTTCCTTGGAATGTTGGTTCATGCTCTTACAGGTTGTTATTCAGCATTCAGTAAGTGTCTGTGTCTTCCTTTCCAGCTGATGCTAGGCTACTACCTATTTTTACATTATTTGAATTTCATGAATCTTGTTTAAAATGATTACCTTATTGGCAGATTCTTCTTCAGGGCACTGAGCATCCTTTGTCTGTTTGATATTCTCAATCATTCGTCTGAGAAATGCATAGTTGTAGTCTTCATGCTTGTGAGTGAGCGGGTCCTAGCATGAACCACATACACCTTGAACAAACAAAAGTAAACATGTTATTTCTCTACACCATCAACAAAATACAAGCAACTCAAATAGCGATTAACAAAATAAAATAATTATTTCCTTGAATTCTTTACCAAGAAAATAACCTCTGTGCTCAAAGAATAAATAAGAGCTTCGGGTTGCGACCTGCAACACTTAATGA
This sequence comes from Cepaea nemoralis, assembly GCA_014155875.1. Lineage (NCBI taxonomy): Eukaryota > Metazoa > Mollusca > Gastropoda > Stylommatophora > Helicidae > Cepaea > Cepaea nemoralis. The sequence goes on along the minus strand of JACEFZ010026972.1, from coordinate 115,132 downwards.
ACATGCAAACAGAAAAATGACTTCAGTGGGACAGAAACAAAGGGTCATCTCCACAAAAGGTGGATAGGAAAATACGAAAAATGTAGTGTTTGAGGTGCATATCAGGAATTGCTTCAGACATCTAGACCCAGATGCTGTGAGACAAAGGAGGAGGTGGAGAAGTAAAAGCAAAAAGAAGAGGAATGGGCCAAACCGACCTCCCAAGTGTCTATACTGTGATTCCTCCCCCCCCCCCCCCCCCCCCCCCCAATCACTGGGCATCGTCTCTAGTGATCTTGAGTAGTGCGAGGTTGTATGATTTTTTTAAAATCCATCTAAGTTAGTTATCTTGAATTATATGGGTCAGGGCACCATCATTGCTGAACATCAATCTTGGTGGTCTTGAATCAAGAGTACTGGGAAGTTGTACTGAATTTTTCCTTCATCTAGGTGAAGGAGAAGCAGCAGGAAGTGAAGGAACAACAGAAGCAGAGAAGAAGAGGATGAAGCAGAGGAGGAGAATGAGAAGAAGAAGCAGGAGAAAAGAGGAGCAGCAGCAGAAGAGGAGGAAGAGGAGGAAAATAAAAGAAGAAAGGAGCATCAGAAGCAAGGGAAAAGGTAGAAGAAAGAAGAGGAAATTGAGGAAGAAGAGGACAACAGAAGAAAAAGTAGTAGATGGAGTAGTGACAGCAGAGATGAAGAAATGATAACTATGGAACTGGATAGAATCCATCTCCAGTCATAACTATGGCTCTAGAACAGTGGTTCTCAACCCTTGGGGAATTTTCCTCTAGGGGGAATTTTAGTGTTTCCAGGGGGAGGATGATTTAAGATTATTTCAAGATCGTGTTAATACAAGAACCGATTACTTGATATTGTTTTTCCCTCCATACTTTACAGTTCTGTATTTCTCACGCTTCCGAAATTCATTTTATAACCTAAGTAGATCTGCAAATCACGTTTTATGTAGACATCTAGACATGTTCTAGTATGTGTTATTAAATTTAGCTTCCATTTTTTCATATACTGTGTAGGGGCAGAGGGGGGAATTTATGGGGAGGAAATAGGGAGAGGGTGGGGGGCACACGCACGACGTTCAGAAAATATGGTGAAGGGATGCACAGGCCAAAATAAGGTTGAGAACCACTGCTCTAGAGGCTCATATTGTCAAGTATGCTTGTTGAATAGATAACAAGTGTGCCATAGTTATGCTGGACATAGTAGCTTCTTATCCCTGGTCTGGACCAGACCTGGCAATCACAACCCTATAAACTGATATATTAATGAAGTGATTGCTTATATTATCAATTCTTGTCCAGTTTTTTAAGTTTTACCACATATATTTTCTCTGTCTTCTACAGACTCCACAAACACCTGTCCTCTATGTGTTCTTGATACGTTCAACCACAAATCATCTTCCAACCCATTCAGTATTTTCTTCCTTTGTCAACATCTGTCTCTATCACTCCTACTCTAGCTGGTTGTCACAGCCTTCTCCAAGCCCTCCCATCTCATAATATGACCAAAATATGACTGTCTTGTCCTTATTTTAAGAATCAGCATTACTGCACTCATGACATTCCAACAGATGCTCCATCTCTTTCTTTAAAAAAAAAAAAACTATAGAAAAATTACCTCGCTGATTATTTCAATAGTAATTTCAATAAAAGTCCACTCAGCTTTTCCTCTACGCTTTAAGCACTTCCTTTTGAACAAGTCTTTCTAGATATGGATACTCCATTTGTTCAGCGGTACTCAGAGTCTTGTCATGATATTGATAATCATCTGTGAACTGGTTGCTTGCAGTGCTTGGATATTGTTATAATTAGCTGTCCACGAATTCTTAGCATTCTAAGAAACCACCTATCCGAGGTCTAAAATTTGTTTTCCACTTTCATTATTCAGTGCTCATAAGAGATACAGTAATATGGGCAGTTGACAACACCCTACAACTGTCTATCTAGTATTAAGTAGTTCAATGACTGTAAAGAAAAAAACATGCTTGTATATTAAAATGGCATCACTACATACTCCTTCAAGCTCTTGAGGCTCTCAACATCCTCGTATGACTTGAAGTCTGGGTCGTGGGCCAACAGATGGATCGTGTAGGGAATGACATAGTCCGGCAGAAGGTAAAACATACGACCTGGTGAAAGAGGATGACGTTCTGGATTATATGGTGACTCATAATGATAGTTCCCAGTTGTAGAGACTGACCCATTTCTTCCATACCATTGTGATGTAACAACATTACAGGGTGTTTCAAAAAGAATATATGTATGGTGACTGTATAGTTGTAACTGCCATCCTAATAATGCTTGGTAATGTTGCCAAATAATAATAGATAAGCTGTCAGGTGGGACAGCTACCTGACAAAAAATATTTTTCATTTTCAGTGAGAGGGCACAAGGAATGAACATGGTGATGATACCACAGAAATGTTGCTTTGTGTATTGCTGAGACATGACTATTTTCATTCTTTGCACCATCTAAAGTATAAAATGATAAACATTTTCATTGGGTAACTCAATAGTTGCTCAAGCATTTGGTGCAAATGTCCAAAATACAAATTGTCTTTTTGAAACAACCTGAACTGAACTTAGGGATTAACACAAGTTATGAAAGGGAAACAAAGATCTCTCATTTTTTTTTGGTTATAGAAAGGAACTATCACATCTAATAAAAATATTGGACAACTTTACTGGTGTTGCTACGATGATTTAGGATGCGCTTTTATAGCTAAAAATTATAGTCAAATAAAATCTATCACAAACCTGGCAAAATCAGCTTCATCAAAATGTTTTTCCTTACTCACTGCAAATCAACAAGAACTACACTGTTTATACTTTCAAGATCTACGTTGTCTACTCTTCAAGAGGTTACGGATACAGTTCACAATCCTGCATACTGCATTTGAAACACAACTGCGAGCAATTTGGCAGCAGACAGCCTTGCGTTGAATTTTTAATTCAGAAATCAATGGCAAACCACTGAACATAATCTTGCCAAGAGATCACAAGCAGCATAAAAATGCTTGGGTTGACTGTGACATCCTGTAAAAGGATATGCAACTAACTTTAACTCTTCAAGAGCTACACTTTTTATACTTTCAAGAGCTAAATTGTCTATTTCAAGAACTACACTGCTTACATTTTCAAGTGCTACAATGTCTACACTTTTAACAGATATATTGTCTACACTTTCAAAAAATATTTTCCTTATACTTTAAGTAACTACATTGTTTACACTTAAGAATTACACTGTTTGCTTCTTCAAGAACTACCTTCTCTATACTTTCAAGATCTACACTATCTATAAATGCAATAACATTGTTTATATTTTCAAGAGCTACACTGTCTATAAATGCAATAACTATATTGTTTATACATACAAGAGCTACACTGTCTATAAATGCAATAACTACATTGTTTATACATTCAAGGGCTACACTGTCTATAAATGCAATAACTACATTGTTTATACATTCAAGGGCTACACTGTCTATAAATGCAATAACTACATTGTTTATACTTTCATGAGCTACACTGTCTATAAATGCAATAACTATATTGTTTATACATACAAGGGCTACACTGTCTATAAATGCAATAACTACATTGTTTATACATTCAAGGGCGACACTGTCTATAAATGCAATAACTATATTGTTTATACATTCAAGGGCTACACTGCCTATAAATGCAATAACTACATTGTTTATACTTTCAACATCTACACTATCTATAAATGCAATAACATTGTTTATACTTTCAAGAGCTACACTGTCTATAAATGCAATAACTACATTGTTTATACTTTCAAGGGTTACACTGTCTATAAATGCAATAACTATATTGTTTATACATTCAAGGGCTACACTGTCTATAAATGCAATAACTACATTGTTTATACTTTCAACATCTACACTATCTATAAATGCAATAACATTGTTTATACTTTCAAGAGCTACACTGTCTATAAATGCAATAACTACATTGTTTATACATTCAAGGGCTACACGTCTATAAATGCAAGAACTATATTGTTTATACATTCTTCTTCTTCTTCTGCGTTCATCCGGAGTTTTTTTTCGGGCGTGATTGTGTTGTGCCTGTTTACAGCAGAGCTGCGTTCTTGCGCCGTTAGGCCGACACATCCGACTTCTGCTGGCATTTGTTGACAGGGTTAACCTCCCCGGGTTTATACATTCAAGGGCTACACTATCTATAAATGCAATAACTATATTGTTTATACATTCAAGAGCTACACTGTCTATAAATGCAATAACTACATTGTTTATACATACAAGAGCTAAATTGTCTATAAATGCAATAACTACATTGTTTATACATACAAGAGCTACATTGTCTATAAATGCAATAACTACATTGTTTATACATACAAGAGCTACATTGTCTATAAATGCAATAACTACATTGTTTACACATACAAGAGCTACATTGTCTATAAATGCAACAACTATATTGTTTATACTTTCAAGAGCTACCCTACACTTTCAAGAACTATATTGTTTATACTTTCAAGAGCTACTCTACACTTTCAAGAACTATATTGTTTATACATTCAATAGCTACTCTACACTTTCAAGAACTATATTGTTTATACTTTCAAGAGCTACACTCTCTACACTTTAAAGAACTATATTGTTTATACTTTCAAGAGCTACACTCTCTACACTTTCAAGAACTATATTGTTTATACTTTCAAGAGCTACACTCTCTACAATTTCAAGAACTATATTGTTTATACTTTCAAGTGCTACACTCTCTACAATTTCAAGAACTACATTGTTTATACTTTCAAGAGCTACACTCTCTACACTTTCAAGAACTATATTGTTTATACTTTTAAGAGCTACTCTCTCTATACTTTCAAGAACTATATTGTTTATACTTTCAAGTGCTACACTCTCTACAATTTCAAGAACTACATTGTTTATACTTTCAAGAGCTACACTCTCTACAATTTCAAGAACTGTATTGTTTATACTTTCAAGAACTCCACTGTTCATACTTCCAAAACTTATGTTGTTTATGCTTTCAAGAACAATATTATTAGTTTCCAAACATTGAAACTTCAGCAATATATTTCCATTTTTATCATCACTGGTATCAAGAAATGAGTCCTAAGCAGATGTTAATGATTCTAAATATGTCATCACCAATAATACTTCTTGATAGAAATTATTAAACAGCATAACAGACATAACGACAGATGACATATTCACTGATCCATCCATCATGTGCCATGCCGATAAGCATGGGCAGTCATGTTCTGTCATCTCACTCGATCACCAAAGTCGTGGATCAGCTCTGTGTTCCTGTCTTGACCATGCCATGTGGCCAAGCCATCCAGGTATTTACTTCTCGGTCTTCCCCTTAGTCTCTTCCCTTCGATCTTGCCAGTTGTCACCAAGTTCTCCAATTCATTTCTTCTCATAACATGTCCAAAAAATTGTGACTGTCTACGTCTAATGACTCTAATCAGTTTACGATTTTCATTTGTTTCTTGAAGGACTTGTTCATTGGTTTTTCTGTCTGTCCATGGTATTCTCTGCATTCTCCTCAGAAACCACATTTCAACAGCCATCAGATGGTTTTCAGCTTGGCTGCTCATTGTCCACGCTTCACATCCATACAAAAGTATAGGTTCTATGTAGCACTTCAACATGAAATTCACTGATAACTGGCTTTCATTTCTCGTATCCAGTCATCAATAAGAAACTCAAATTTTAATTCAAAGACAACTGAACCGATTATATTTCTAAACTGGCAGGTCAAAAAGTGCACAGATAATTCTATTTATAAACTCCCCTCTATCATAAACCTTTGTTACATATGCCTAAAAAAACTGCAGCAGTAACAAATTATGGATCATGTATACAAAGTATAAGCTTATCCAACAGACACGACACAAATGTACCTCTGGCACTGGGGTTCTGTTTAATATATTCTCTTCGTTTGTTGATGTTAAGTGTGAGAAATAATTTCAGCTGCTGCCTTCTCTCCTTCAGGGGATCATTCGCTCCAAGGCACAAGATAGACATGTACTCCAAGGGCAGCTTCAAACTGACCAGACCCTTGTGAAGTCGGTTGGCAAATCGGACACGCACTTGATAGCAAACATCCTGCAGGGCAGATGGTACAGTAAACATAGCTTTTCTTTCAACCGATCTAGACAGGAATGAATAAACTGTTTACTTCTTAATGCCTTTAAAATGCCGGCTTTCTTTGGGAAACAATACACATAATCTGTAGAACTCAGTTACAGCTAAATGACAATGTCAGAATAATCTTTAGAACCCAGTGACAGCTAAATGACAATGTCAGAATAATCTGTAGAACACAGTTACAGCTAAATGACAGTGTCAGAATAATCTATAGAACCCAGTTACAGCTAAATGACAATGTCAGAATAATCTGTAGAACCCAGTTACAGCTAAATGACAATGTCAGAATAATCTGTAGAACCCAGTTACAGCTAAATGACAATGTCAGAATAATCTGTAGAATCCAGTTACAGCTAAATGACAATGTCAGAATAATCTGTAGAATCCAGTGACAGGTAAATGACAATGTCAGAATAATCTGTAGAATTCAGTGACAGCTAAATGACAATGTCAGAAACCCACTCACATTCAACATGAGGGCCAGTGCTTGAAACTGCTCCTTGACAATGATGTCTGCGTAGCAAGGTTCTTCAGCTAATTTTAGCATACAGCAGCCTGCTTGGAGCCGCAGCCTAGCCAGTTCTGGTTTGCTGGGGGGAAAATGAAAACAAATGACATACAACAGGAATGGTTCCCGACAGGACACATATCATCAAGTACATCCTCCTCTAGCAGAATGCACCCATTCATGTGCTGATATCTGCCCACACCTCCTCCTCTAGCAGAATGCACCCATTCATGTGCTGATATCTGCCCACACCTCCTCCTCTAGTAGAATGCACCCATTCATGTGCTGATATCTGCCCACACCTCCTCCTCAAGCAGAATGCACCCATTCATGTGCTGATATCTGCCCACATATCCTTCTCTAGCAGAATGCATCCATTCATGTGCTGATATTTGCCCACTCCTCCTTCTCTAGCAGAATGCATCCATTCATGTGCTGATATCTGCCCACACCTCCTCCTCTAGCAGAATGCACTCATTCATGTGCTGATATCTGCCCACACCTCCTCCTCTAGCAGACTGCATCTATTCATGTGCTGATATCTGTCCACACCTCCTCCTCTAGCAGAATGCATCCATTCATGTGCTGATATCTGCCCACGCCTCCTCCTCTAGCAGAATGCATCCATTCATGTGCTGATATCTGTCCACACCTCCTCCTCTAGCAGAATGCATCCATTCATGTGCTGATATATGCCCACACCTCCTCCTCTAGCAGAATGCATCCATTCATGTGCTGATATCTGCCCACGCCTCCTCCTCTAGCAGAATTCCCCAATTCATGTGCTGATATCTGCTCACGCCTCCTTCTCTAGCAGAATGCATCCATTCATGTGCTGATATCTGCCCACACCTCCTCCTCTAGTAGAATGCATCCATCCATGTGCTGATATCTGCCCACACATCCTCGTCTAGCAGAATTCCCCCATTCATGTGCTGATATCTGCCCACACATCCTCCTCTAGCAGAATTCCCCCATTCATGTGCTGATAGCTGCCTACACCTCCTTCTCTAGCAGAATGCATCCATTCATGTGCTGATATCTGCCCACACCTCCTCCTCTAGCAAAATGTATCCATTCATGTGCTGATATCTGCCCACACCTCCTTCTCTAGCAGAATGCATCCATTCATGTGCTGATATCTGCCCACACCTCCTTCTCTAGCAGAATGCATCCATTCATGTGCTGATATCAGCCCACACCTCCTCCTCTAGCAGAATGCATCCATTCATGTGCTGATGTGCATACAGCCCACACCTCCTCCTCTAGCAGAATTCCCCAATTCATGTGCTGATATCTGCCCACTCCTCCTTCTCTAACAGAATGCATCCATTCATGTGCTGATTATCTTCCCACGCCTGATACAAGAATGTTCAGAACGTTTTATGCTCTCTTCTCTCCATTTGTCCACAAACATTCATCATCAGTAAGTGTTTTGCCGAGTGGAGTGGTTGACCATGATTCCCTACAATATGCAATCTCCGACAGCATGGATCAATTCATGTGTTGACTCTCTTCTGTGCCATGACACAAGCATGTTCTCACACTGTCTTCCTCCATCTCTCTTTCAACAAATCTTTCCGGTTGTCACAACTTGTTCCAGTTTTTGTCTTCTCATAATGTGGCTAAAAATGATATCTGCCTCTTTCTGATGTTTGTTATAAACTGTATTTGCGATTTAGCCTCCTTTAAAATGTCTGGATTGCTCATATTGGCTGCCCAATGAATTTTCAGCATTCTTCTTTAACACACACACACACACATATATATATATAACATATTTTAATCAGTCACGTCACATTTCACCACATTTGTTCCTCTGGAACCTTTATCAACGATATTGTCTAACAAAAGACTAATGTTGCCAGAAATCACAACTCAAGCACTGCAAACAAATGATAGTTCCCGTGTGTCTACTTCACTACCACGTTTACACACATTACTTTTAATGTAATTATAAAACCACATTAATGACCTAATATAATCCATAGAGGTCAGCATGGCTGAGAGGTTTAATATGTTCAAACTTATCTTTTCTGGCTGTGGCATGGCGGGTTCAGTCCACACACCAGACAGTTAGACTTAAATATTGATCTTTGACTTAGGGACAAGTACCTTAGAGGTCGGAGTGGGTTTGCCTGATGATGAGAGACACTAGTAATAGGGAAAACAGAGAACCTTCATACAAAACCAGCCGTGTACACTCACTTATTGTAGCAACCACTAATATCAGTAGCACATGTGTGGACAATACTCAAGTTCAGCGAGTGCATATGTGCATGCAGAGAAGGTGGTGGTGGTGGGGGAGGGGGGAATAAAGAGAGACAGAGAGAGACAGGCAGACAGAGAGAGACAGGCAGACAGAGAGGGAGGAAGAGAGAGAGGGAGGAAGAGAGAGAGGGAGGAAGAGAGAGAGGGAGGAAGAGAGAGACAGGGGGAGGGAAAAGAAAGCGAGAGACAGTCAGAGAGGAGGAAGAGACAGAGACACACAGAGAGAGATAATGAGAGAGAGAGGCAGTGAGACAGAGAAAGGGAGGAAGAGAGACAGACACAGAGAGAGAGGAAGAAAGAGACACAGAGAGAGCTAGCTGACACTCAAGACCTAATGTAGCAACAAAGCTGACACTCAAGACCTAATGTAGCAACAAAGCTGACACTCAAGACCTAATGTAGCAACAAAGCTGACACTCAAGACCTAATGTAGCAACAAAGCTGACACTCAAGACCTAATGTAGCAACAAAGCTGACACTCAAGACCTAATGTAGCAACAAAGCTGACACTCAAGACCTAATGTAGCAACAAAGCTGACACTCAAGACCTAATGTAGCAACAAAGCTGACACTCAAGACCTAATATAGCAACAAAGCTGACACTCAAGACCTAATATAGCAACAAAGCTGACACTCAAGACCTAATGTAGCAACAAAGCTGACACTCAAGACCTAATATAGCAACAAAGCTGACACTCAAGACCTAATATAGCAACAAAGCTGACACTCAAGACCTAATATAGCAACAAAGCTGACACTCAAGACCTAATATAGCAACAAAGCTGACACTCAAGACCTAATGTAGCAACAAAGCTGACACTCAAGACCTAATATAGCAACAAAGCTGACACTCAAGACCTAATGTAGCAACAAAGCTGACACTCAAGACCTAATGTAGCAACAAAGCTGACACTCAAGACCTAATTACGAGAGCATGTCAATAAGTAAGTCACACAGTTCTGTGGGATGGCAGGTAAATGTAGTGTTTTCTACAGGTGTCATTAGGTGACAGCAACATCAAACTTTATATTCCCATTCTTTAGGTGGTGATAGGTGTCTCATGTGCTTGCGCAGAGCATAAACAAATTGGCGACTGTACTTGCGGAGGGTACAACCGAAGAGCACAGTGCTCTTGTGTGTTTTGTGGGCAAAAGGACTGCCTGCAAAGGACATTCATAAGGAAATGCTTCCTGTTTATGCTGACAAATGTTTGTCCCAAAAAGCGGTGCATAACTAGGTAGAAAAATTTCTCAAGGACACTCTAAAGTTGTTGATGAAAATCGATCTGGTCGTCCTGTTGAGATTGCAACAGTAGCATCTGTGCAGCGGGTGAGGAGATGATTAGAGGTGACAGGCGGGTAACAATAGACTCTGTAGCATCTGCAATAGGGCGCTCACATGGTTCAGCATACAGCGTAATGCATGATGAATTGAAATTTAAGAAAGTGCTCAAGGTGGGTACCCAGACAATTGAAGGAGAAACACAAAATGAACCGATTTGGCCTGTCCTTGCATCATCTCTTTCGGTAACGAAAATGAAGGAGAAGACATGCTGAACAGGATTGTAACTGGGGACGAATCATGGGTGCATCACTACCAGCCCGAATCAAAGCGTGCATCAATGAAATGGAAACATCCTTCTTCACCTTTTGTCCAAAAATTCAAGGTTACGCCATCAGCAGGGAAGGTTATGCTTACAGTGTTCTGGGATTGTCAAGGAAAGCTTTTAACCAATTTCAAGTAGAAAGGTGACAGTGTGAATTCTGAAGAAGTTCTATTGAAGCTTCATGATGCAATTCGAAGAAAACGTCCAGGACTGCTGAATAAAGGAGTGTTGCTTCTTCATGACAATGCCAGACCACATACGGCTCAATTAACTCAGGAGAAATTTAACCAACTAAGGTGGGAAGTTCTGGAACATCCCCGACTTAGCCCTTAGCGATTTCCACCTTTTTGGTCCTCTGAAAACGCACCTTGGCGGGAGACATTTCATGAATGACGCCGAAATTGAATGTGAAGTGAAAACGTGGTCTAGAAAACAGAGCATGCAGTTCTATGCAGCTGGTTTGGGAGGATTGATAAAACGATGGGATAAGTGCATCAATGTTGGTGGAAATTATGTTGAGAAATAAAGGGACAATGTATGTATAAAAATAAACTTGTTTCAAGTTGTCATATTTAGTTATTTTGCTACAGCTATTTGTGACTTACTTATTGACTTCCCTTTGTAGCGACACAGTTGACACTCATGACCTACTTTGTGAGTCCATTCTCCATGAGATCCCCATCATGAATGATGACAGTGTACAGCAGTCTCAGAGTTGAGGTTCCTGAATTGTTTGTGTTAGACTTCAGTCCCAGCAGCCACCTCACCAGGAGTTTCATAGCTTGAACCTGGGAAGGAAAAAACACATCCGCTGATTTCATCACACCTTCATAAGTAAGAACAAGCCAGTCTAACGCTGTTTAAATGATATCGTAAATGTAGTCTAACAACTTTAAAACCATGAACCAAAGTGAAATCAAATCAGACCATAAACTCTATTAATTAAGCACAAAAAGGGTGACTGCATGACTCTCTCCTGGGATAACAGCTGCCTTCTAAAAGAACAACAAGTGCTAACCGCTCTACTGGACATCGCTACCAAACTAAGAGTCATAAATGTGTTCATAATGCCATACAATCTAACCTAACTACCTGAAGTTGCTATTTGGTTGTGTTTTAACTATAAAGAACCCATACTGTAGTAAGCATGTGAAACATGGACAAAGAGCAGCCCAGCTGAGAAACATCAAATGGCAGTGGAAATGAGGAAAATGTCAGGAATACCATAGACAGACAGAACAACAAATTAGAAAGTCCTACAAGAAACAAATGAAAACAGTAAGTTCATTAGAGAAAGTAGGAATAGACAGTGAGCATTCTTGGGCAAGTTATGAGGAGAAATAAATGTGAAAACTTAAAGGCAACTAGCCAACTTTATGGGAAATTAACAAGAAGGCAAAAATATAAATACCTGGATGTCTAGGCCACATGCCATAATTGGGATAAGAACACAGGCCTGATTCAAGACTGGTAATTGTATGAGATGGCAAACTACGACTGCCCATGCTTACTGACATGGCACATGATAATCATATGTTTTAATTGATGGCTGAAATGTAATCTCCACACAAGTATACAATCCACAGAATTACACCAATCAACGCATTATAAAAGCTGGGTCGGCAATGAAAAAGCAGATAGGTTGGCCGGTTTGGCCACAATATTAAAGGCTCGACCAATGGATTCAGCTGACATTATGATTGATTGATTGATTGATTTAGGAATCGACATCACAGCATTCGGGGCATTCCCATAAGTGCTCCGTCCCCACCCTCAGCAGCCAGCGAAGAGTTCCAGCACTAATCTGATTATAAGTCCGTCTCGCCTTTCCTCTGAGCGTTGAGCGTCGGCCAGATCCCCTCGTCACTCCTCGCTGTCTCATTCTTGCCAAACCATGGTAATCCATTTGCTCCTCCGAGGTGTGCACGTGCTCCCACAAGGCCGCAACCATGTCTGCCTTGTCATGTATCAGTACTCCACCAAGTTCTGCAGAGCCAGCCAATCTGTCCGCCTGTTCATTTCCCAGCACACCGGCATGCCCCGGAGAAAAGATCCAGGCGATGCTTGTCACCCGTGACCTCCAAAGCGAAGCAAGCCACTCCGCACGAAGCCTGCCTGTCCTCACCCTCGTCAACATGCTTTCTGAGTCAGTTACAATCACGATGTGTGTGTGTGTCGTATTCTCCATCCAGCGGAGCTGACATTATGAATGTGCTAAGTGGGTTCAGACAAAATGAGAGATTTCAAGTAATTTGATCAACAACAATGGCCACAATATTGGAGGGTCAACCCATGGATTCAGCTGACATTATAAATGTGCTAAGTGGGTTCAGACAAAATGAGAGATGTCAAGTAATTTGATCAATAATGGCTAGAATGCCATAGACATACAATAGAATACAATATCCAACATTATCTGTGGCACAATCAGAAAAGAGCAGCTTACAAACTGCACGAGTAGGCTTGACAACACGTAACTGGAAAACAATTAGTTGCTGTTCTCTAATGGTGATCAGAATATTTATGGACATGTCTGCAGTAAGATGATGATAATTCCCACTGAATTGAACAGAAATAAGTACCATATTACATGAATAAAAGAATACCATGAAATAAATATTCATTTCAAATATATCTCTGCAGAAATGTTTTAACAATAATGTAGATGACGTAAAAAGAACATTAACTGTCACCCACCTTTGCCTGTGTCTCCTCAGAAACTTGGTGATCTGGACACCATGGGTCATCAGTGGCCACACCCTGGGTCTGTATAAATGTAAACAAAAGCATTCACCATGACAAGAATTTGAGAAATGACTCTTCTGTGACACACTTGCATGTGAGTAGAATGTGACATAAATTATTGCCCATCACACTCAAGCATATCATCGTGATTTATCAGGGCCTTTGCAGAATAACGCTCTCATCACGGTCCACAAAAACGTTTCTGGATCTCTGGTCATCCCCCTTGCCACATGCCCAAGGTATCTGCAATGTTCTGTGTCCATATTTGTGCTGGTCGATACCTGTCATCTTTAGGAACCATGCCTTCTATTACTATTCTCACTTCACACTCAGGGATACCAGACAATTTTTGGGAGTAACATTTACAAGATGGTTCACTCACTAAACATAGACTCACAAATACAGCAGCTTACATTCAAAACACTTGAACTCTTGTGTAGACATAATTAGAACAGCATGTGAGAAGACAGAGACTATACAATTACATTCTGCAAAATGATGACAAGTTCATCATAATTCCAGGGCAGACACAGTCCCAGGTGTCAAGTGTTAGGACTTCACATACACTAGACCATTGCATAATAAAGTGGAGTGATTATCTCTCTTCCTTGCCACCAGATCTAGGAAAATAAAACTGTGTCCATGTTATTAACCTTGGTCAACAAAGCAGTACTGTGTACAGATTTTTTTGTTTTTGGGGGTCTCTCTGTGTGTGCGTGCGCATGTGGGTGGGTGGGGGGATCATTCAACCCTGCTACAAGTAAGCTTCAAACTTCAGACCACTGTGTTAGTAGCAAGGACACTACTGTGCAGCTGAGTTTCAAGTGGGTAAGTAAATGAAACTACATCAACACAAGTTTAAACTCTTATGTATGTGTCACCAGTATGTGGCTCTGGACTTCAATAACTCACACCCCTCTCTGTTGCCCAGTTTTTAATTACTAGTTTGCTTACAGACCACAGTAAGTGCAAAGGGACCAGCGTATTTGTATAACTTATTTTGTCAACATTTCACATCTATAAAGCGTTGAAGTCATACTCTCTATTTTCAACTGCATATTCAATTTTGTACAGTCTGGATATACAACACAATACACTTCCTGTTAGCTCACAATGATACTTAATTTGTCATCACTATTCCCTTCCAAACTTGTAGTAAACATGTTTAGAAAAGTGCAGAGTCAAAGTTAAACTTACCCTGTCTTTCATAAGAAGATCTTTAACAATAATCTTAGATACAATTGCCTTGATCTCCGGAGCAAACAGCCTGGGAAACAGCTGGGCAATATGGCCAAGAGACACAATGGCTGTCAAGTAGTTTGCATTTTCAGGATTCAGGGCACCCTGAATAGACTGGAAATAAAAGAAAGAAACAAATCTAAGCAAACCTTCAAACTGAGTCTTAAAAGCTGAGCAATACTTAAAATGTAACTCTCACTGTTTATCTGTGCAAATACTAACACTCCTTGGAAGAAGTCTAAAGGATCACCTTCACGGAACATGGATACCTCCACAAGTGCTCCAATCTCCTCCATATATTATGCAAGGGGAGTCTCAACACAGTGCACAAACTCTTAGCATCAATATGTTTCACTACAATTACACATGTATAAATATTCTTTTGATAACATCACTTACTGACATTATAGAGCAACAAAGAATTAAATGGTTTGGACATTTAGTTATAATGGAACAAGATCAAACAGCGTCTAGAGTTGTACATGAGAACATCAGGATAGAAGGTGAGAGGACGACCTAGGAAGAAATGACTAGATGGAGTAAAAGAAACATCAGAAAATCAAATATGAAATTAGCACAAGCAAAAGACAGCAAAAAACAGAATGTGACATGCACCCCCTTGCTGTGACGTTTCATGGCAAAAGCAGCAGAACAAAAGAAGAAAGAGAAAAAATCTTTTTGTGAAAAAATTTAACATTTCCTCGGTACAAGACTAAGTGTTAATATATTAATGTATGTTTTTTGTGAAACCAAAATCAAGAAACAATGAAAGCACTGAAACGAAAGTACTAAGACGTATGTTGAGAATACCTTGGACTGCTAGAGCAGAACATTATAAGCCTGAAAGTTTAATATTAGAGGATTATCAGATAAGTACCAAACATTTTTCTTCCATCCCAATTATGCCTTAATGTAGTCACAGTAGTGCCATCTCCATGGTTTATATGTTGTGTTGTCTTGTTGTTGTGTGCTGATGAAGACATGTCACAGCAACATCTTGTTTTCCGTGATTGCATTTTGTAAAGCTGCACTACACAACAGGTTTTTAGATTTTTAAAATTGTAATTAGTAGAAGTAGCAGTAGTGATGGTTATAGTTACAGCTTTGGTGGTAGTAGTAGCTGTAGCAAAAGAAGTAGCAGCAGAGTCGAATTAGATATATATGATCATCAGTATATGCTAAATTAGATGTGTGCGTGCAGGCATGCGAGAGACACAGACATGGAACATGTTCACTACTCAAAATGTTAGGCAAAAACAAAATATAAGGAAGGGTGGAGGGTTTCTAATGTAGTTAGCACTTTCATGCTTTTATTTTACTAGTTGTATCAATTAAAATGTGCACAAATAGGAAATAGGATATCAATATCACATGTTGAATTATACCAAGTTCTTGCTTCATTAAAAAAAAAAAACCATGTTGTTGATTCTGCATGCTCAGTGTCTACAACTGGATCAAATGCTTAGTTTCATTATGAAAAGTTGTTCATTGTAGCTTATTCACAATGAAGAGATCTACATGCCTAAATCTATCATTAAACAATCTTAACCGGAACAGACCAAATGATGTTATTGTACACTGTCTTAACATTTCTGTTCAACTGAAATAAATTTGACTCAGAATACTAAAATCATTGCGATAAATTAAGTCTCATAAAAGAAAACTGTACTCAGCAGTAAGAAGAACAACTTTGCTGTCCTTTAGGAAACAAAACATATGCAATTTTATAACACTACTGTCAACACTTGTAAACATCAACAGTTCCAACTTCACGACAACGGGTAATCCCCATAATGCTATGTTCCTATGCCAGTGAATATCACACGAAATGCTCCTCACTGCCCAATGTGAAAAGTGGAATAGACAGGAGCCAACAGCCCGCACATGCCACTGGGATTTTAGAACAATAGTATTTGGACAGCGTTAAAGCAAATTCCCCCCAGAATAATTTACATCATTCATATTTGCATCACCTGCACGACTTATGATGGCCGAACATTTCCTAAATAACCAAAATCAGACTTATGATCTTACTTTTTGTTCAATTTTAGTTTCCAAATTATAGTGTGCAAAATTCATGGTTTTTTTCGTGTTTTTTTTTCCCACTTTCCCCAGTTTTTTCCCTACAATGAAATTCTAATTACTGTTCCCGGGGTTTTCCTGTTTTCCACAACACAACCTAAAAGAAACAAACAGTTTAAATACCACATACTGAAATCACTCACCTCAAATATGCTGGTCATAGCCTGCTCTTTGTTGATACAGATTGTATTAATACACCTCAGAGCATGTTTTGCTTGTTTCGGGGAACCAAATTTAGCCAGGTTTACCAATGGAGGAACCAGGGATCTGGCAAATACAAGTATTACAGCTACAGAACTTGAATGAAATCAAATATCAACACAAAACATATCTATTTAACTTGTAAAATATTACACAGATTAAACAAATTGGCAATTGATCAATAAGACAGATTAAATGAAGTTGCTGTGATTGACAAGACTTGATGTGTTCATGTACACACATTGTCCTCTTCCCGCCCAATAAACCACCATCATGCCCTGCCTAGTGGTATGGACTTTCATGCATCTCCACAGATTTCGATCCCTGGTGCTCTGGATCCTTTCTATCGATAATACCCCTCCATGGCACTGTTGCAGCTCATGACACTGTTGCCACTCATGACATGACCACAGAACACTGTCTCTTTATATTTGTGTATGATATTTTACTTCCATTAGCCTTTTCCAGGGACTCATTGTTGGCTACCCTGGCAGTCCAAAGATTTGTGCACAAGTCTCAGAAAACACATCTACATTCCCCCACCTTCCTAATTTGTTTGTTCCTGCCCCATGATTCTCTGCCTTACAGCAGAACTGGTTCACAACAACATTTCAGTGCTATTTTCTGACATTCAATGACACTGACTTATGACCGGTACAAAACATCAAATACTTACGAGTATACTTCAGGGTGTTCCATGTGAAGGTGAGAGCCTGTGTTGGTGATGATCTGAAGGGCTAAATCACCTGCAAATCACCAACATGTATACCTTCAGTTATTTTCATAAAACAGGACAATCAAATAGAAAAAAAATCACCGTTCATCTTGGCCAACAAGATGGACGATGATGGTTTTTCTATTTGCCTTTAGCAGATAACTCAGACTTGATATGCACACATTTGTATACATTATTCAAACACAACCCATAATATTTGTCCTTCTAAACAATTTTCTTGTTAAATTATCACTTAACAAGATTTTTTTAAAATCAGCTTCTCCTTTGCTAATGCATGTCTCTTAAAAGCAGTGAAAGATTAACATGAAAACAAAAAAACAGATGTTAAATATTTTCAGAAAATGTATAACAATTAACGAGACAATGGTGAGATGAGGCAGTTTGCTATTTTATGATGAAACATAACCACAGAAATAAATGTACAGAATTCTGGTCTAAAATGTAGCAGGAAGTGTTGAGAATTCTTCTTAAAAGCGTTAAATACTTACTGATAACATCATCATCATTCTTAACAAAGGTTAAGAAATTTTCAAATATCTCCACGGATTTGAAGTATTGTGGAAAATACTGGGTCAGCGTCTGAAAACAACAGAAACAAATAAGTAACAATGAAATACAATATATATAAACAACTGTAAGTGTTCTTTTGAGTAAAAAAAAATGCAATATGCAAGTTGGCCAAATACTATGGAAAACACAATAGTCGAGAACGTTCTTGTTTACAGTAGGACACATGTGCACTGTTAGTAAATACAATTCTAGCCAACTGTTCTCTTGCCAACAGTGATGATTTACTCGAGGCCATTAAATAGACCACTTTCAATTGCTAAATATTTTTTAATGTCTTTATTTCTATTCTATTTTCCATTGACTAAAATCTGACATGCAATTTAATCATCTATTCACTTACAGGCTTAATCTATCTGAAATCACGGCAATAAATAGTTGGCCAAGATAACATTCCTTAAAAAAATGAAGGGCTGTAATTAACAACCCAAAGGCTGCATCATGGAAGCACAAGACAATAAGTGTCTTCTAGCAGCCACATAGGAATCAGAATATTTACACATTTGCTAAACCAGCCAAGAATATTTACACATTTGCTAAACTAGGCAAAAATACACATTTGCTAAACTAGGCAAGAATACTTACACATTTGCTAAACTAGGCAAGAATACTTACACATTTGCTAAACTAGCCAAGAATACTTACACATTTGCTAAACTAGCCAAGAATACTTACACATTTGCTAAACTAGCCAAGAATACATACACATTTGCTAAACTAGGCAAGAATACATACACATTTGCTAAACTAGGCAAGAATACTTACACATTTGCTAAACTCGCCAAGAATACTTACACATTTGCTAAACTAGCCAAGAATACTTACACATTTGCTAAACTAGCCAAGAATACATACACATTTGCTAACCTCGCCAAAAATACACATTTGCTAAACTAGCCAAGAATACTTACACACTTGCTAAACTAGCCACAACAAACAGTTCTCACCAGCAGCAGTTGCACACCCTTGTGTTCCGCCCCTTCTATGGTGTCGCGCTTCTCATCTTCAATACCAGCAACCAGTTCGGACACAGCCAAAACTAAGTGATCCACAGCCAAGGCATCCACCATAACCGGGGCAATCCTTTCTAACAAGGTTTTCACCAGCTGGTACAGAATGTTTGGAGTACCTGGTGTGCAGCCAATCTTCTTCAGAATTTCCTTCTGTAAGATGCAAGACAATAAATAGCATCATATATATGCTACTAAGACACACTCTTGGTGTAAGAATATGGTGTAAGATCTATACTTTCGATGACCAAACAGCAAATTAGGAGTAATATAGTCAGAAACACACCTGCCATCTTGACTTTTCCACATAAATCTATGATGCCCATTTTATGAAGCTGACTCAGCCCCAGAGCTGGACTCATCACAAACAACTGAACCCTTACAGAGCTGAACTCATCACAAACAATTGAACCCTTACAGAGCTAAACTCATCGCAAACAACTGAATCCTTACAGAGCTGAACTCATCACAAACAAGTGAACCCTTACAGAGCTAAACTCATCACAAACAACTGAACCCTTACAGAGCTGAACTCATCACAAACAATTGAACCCTTACAGAGCTAAACTCATCACAAACAACTGAACCCTTACAGAGCTGAACTCATCACAAACAATTGAACCCTTACAGAGCTGAACTCATCACAAACAATTGAACCCTTACAGAGCTAAACTCATCACAAACAAGTGAACCCTTACAGAGCTGAACTCATCACAAATAACTGAACCCTTACAGAGCTGAACTCATCACAAACAATTGAACCCTTACAGAGCTAAACTCATCACAAACAAGTGAACCCTTACAGAGCTGAACTCATCACAAATAACTGAACCCTTACAGAGCTGAACTCATCACAAACAATTGAACCCTTACAGAGCTGAACTCATCACAAACAATTGAACCCTTACAGAGCTGAACTCATCACATACAACTGAACCCTTACAGAGCTGAACTCATCACAAACAACTGAACCTTACAGAGCTGAACTCATCACAAACAATTGAACCCTTACAGAGCTGAACTCATCACATACAACTGAACCCTTACAGAGCTGAACTCATCACAAACAATTGAACCCTTACAGAGCTGAACTCATCACAAACAACTGAACCCTTACAGAGCTGAACTCATCACAAACAACTGAACCCTTACAGAGCTGAACTCATCACAAACAACTGAACCCTTACAGAGCTGAACTCATCACAAACAACTGAACTCTACCATTACAGGGGATCAAATCCAGAGCACGGTGTTGGAAAGTGAGCATACTAACCTCACCACCATCACATTTTCTTCTTGCTGTAAAATCCTAAATCAAATTTGCTAATCATTTTCATTGATGGTATAAAGGGGGGTCTCCGTGGCGAAGTGGTCAAGCCTTCTGACTCGGGCTCCGAAGGTTGTGAGGTCAATTCCGGGCCGCGTCCTTCGGTTCACGAGGTAAATTTTTTGGAGACTCCTGTGGGTCATCGCTAGAGTTGCGGAGTTCGTGCTTTGTGCGCCGCTTTCGATTTGCGGAAAGAGACCGGGCCATATGGGATAAAACCCGGTGCAATGAAGTAGACCCTGTCGACTTTTAATAGACTTTTACTGATGGTATGAAATTGTACATTTCTCAAGGCTGCCAGTGAAGAAAGTAAGAAAAGAATTCTTGCATGTTACATAGAACCATTTTAATCCTTTGGCTGTAAGTCCTAGACAATTAGTAATAAGGACATGCACAAAGATATCTTAAAGCCACATACATGTAGTTTTCCAAAAGAATGATGAAAATATCTTGGAAAACCAAAATAAACAATCTAAATGTTTTGAAAGGACAACTTATCGTATGCAAATCAAAGAAGCAGCAGTGCTTTGGTCACAAAATGAAAAAACACTGGAGAATACTTTAACAATAAAAGGTTTTCTGGAAAAGAGATAGAGGATAACAGCAAGAGAAGATTCTTGACAGTCTTTTATAAAGGCATCGAAAATTGCCATATAAATTGATTGTGCTGGTGAAGATCTGAGATGTCAGAAACATGGCTGCCCACGACATTTGGCAAAGCAGCAGATGGTGAATGATAAACAACTTACCACAATCTCCTCTGCTTTCTTGCATGTGCATGATGACCCTACTAGTGTCTTGACCAGGAGTCTGAGTCGCATGTCGTCCTTCAGCATCAAGTTGAATTTCTTCAGGTAATCAGTGGGCTTCAGGTGGTCCGGAAATGTGCCTGGGTGTGCACAGAAAAGATCACATGATCAAGCACAGGTAACAAACAAGTGAGGGAGAGCACCTAGTCAACAGCTTGTCTGACCACTCTTGGTCTGTGAGTTTAAATTGTAACCTTAACAAAGTACTTGATCATATGATTCAGCAGTCCAGTGAAATTCTATTCTAAGATTTGTTCATTCAGTTGGGTTTCATAGTTGTTTGGTGTGCACTGATAAAAATGTGTCATGTATATTTGCCCTTAAAATCTGTAACATAAAGTTTAGAACAAATATAATAAAAAATATATACATGAAAAATAAAGCTATGATTCTGTGTCCAACAATTTTCCGACAATGGTTTGGTCCCTAATGGTGTACTGTATAGGTAATAAAGTTAATTGCAGTCTCAACATTCAAGTTATATTGACTCTAAATATTTTTTAGATAATATAAAACAGCTAAACATGAGAAATAAGATTACAGGTAGTGACCGACATTTATAAATGGCAACAGAAGAAGTCAGATGACAATAAAATGGAAATCAGAGGACAATGAATATGCACTTTTGTGTTACAATAGCAAATTAACATTTCTACATTAACTCTTTCTGTTCCAGACTGCTGTTTCAATAATTGTTTTCTATCAAAAGCAGTTATTGCTTAAAGTATTACGTGCCTGGACATGACATAGTGTGAAGAAATATTTAAAAAATATGCGACAGAAGGAATTAAAGTAATGAAGTGGTTTGGTGGTGGTTTCCATGTACAACTGAATATAACCGGGGAAAATAAAACAATATGTATTGTATAGAGTAACAGAAACATACTGTGAGTTGCTTGGAACACAACGAGTTAATAATAATAATCATCCTGGGTTTGAAATATTTCATTGAACACATTGAAATGGAACATTCTAGATAATCTAGAATAACTGACCAGAGACAATACAAACAAAACACCAAACAAAAGTAAAGCTAAGTTGAGTTGAGTTTAGTCAAGAACCGACATCATTGCACTCAGGAAATTCCCATAAGTGCTTCGTCCCCTCGTTCAACAGCCAGCGAAGAGTCATACTACTAATCGTACCCACCGCTATCTGATTAAAAGTTCTCCTGGTCTTCCCTCTCAGTTTTCATATTCTTCCACAACCCCCTGCCGATCCCCCGCAATCTCATTCTTTCCACATATGGGTTCTCAATCTGTTCCTCCGCCTTCTCTACCTGGTTCCACAAGCGCACGACCACCTCCCCCTTGCCCATAGGCAAAATTTCACCAAGAGGTGCATTCCCTGCTAGCCTATCAGCCTGTTCATTCCCCAGTACACCCGCATGGCCAGGGCAAAATATCCATACAATTCTCACGATCTGTGCAAGTAAAACTAAAAAAGTATACTAGCAAAATTTGATACTAAAAATTATATAATAAAAGTTTTGCAAAAGTGGTATTAAAAAAAGGTACATAACAAAGTTCTAGAAAAATGATATTAACAATGGTATAATCAAAGTTCTGCAAAAGTGATACTAACAATGGTATAATCAAAGTTCTGCAAAAGTGATACTAACGTGCAAGCTGAACTAGTTTAGGCATGATGGGTGGCGGGTTTGCCTCTCCAGCCTTGTCATGGGCCTCAACCAACTGTGACATCAACTGGCGCACCCTGCAAACAACATTTCCTTTTATTTAAACAGTTTTGGTCAAGAATGGGTAATAAATCTGGTCTAAATTATAGTTGCAGAAATAACTGGTTTTATACCCCATGCTTATTCTGGGCCCCGTGGCTAAAGACTTGCGAACGCGGTTCGTGAGCCGGGTACCAGGCATTCGAAGCTCAGCTGCGACCGATTTGTGCAGCAGACAGTGTCGCTGTGTGTTATAACGTGCTGGTATGGGAGCCGGTCGTTCAGAAAGCAATGGCAAACTATTGAACATAACACTTGCCTAGTACATCAACAGCAGCTGAAAAATGCTGATGTTGACTACAACGTCCCGTAAAGGGATACACAACAGTTTTTATTCTGGGGGTCATAGTAAGCACATTTTGAGGAGCACTCACACAAAGATAAACAGAATATTGTTTTCCAGTATGCAGACTTTCTGCTGCTGTTAAGTATTATGTTTTCTTTAAGTACTTTGTTTGCTACAACAAAGACAATATGCTGTAGTGGAGAAACATTACCACTGATATTGGAATAAGTGACACAAGCCTTAAGGCGAACTGGGTGTATGGTGCAAGACCCATATTTGTATAGACCAGGAGTGGCCAACACGAGGCCCGTGGGCCACATGCGGCCCGCCTGGAGTCATGTTGCGGCCTGCGGAGTGAGAAGAGACGATGTGGTCGAAGCTGTAGCACGCTTGCTTGTTTACTTTAATTAACAAAACAAAATTAGGTGCGTGGCCCGGCAGGATATAATATTTTTGAAATTTGGCCCGCCTGCTGAAAAGGTTGGCCACCCCTGATATATAGACCATTCAGCACTCAAAGGGTGATAGGATCAGTATCACGCTGGAACAGCGGAAGTGCACAAAGTTTAAATTTAAAAACCACAATGGAAGCTTCCATGTTGGGATGAAGTGAGCGGTGGTTTCCTTATTGTATATGAGATATTTATTTTCATGTAGGATTCTTAGAGACAGAAGAAGAGAGCAGGAAAGCTCCAGAAACGTTTGTTGTAACTGTTTGGCCAGGGATTGTCGTTATATATAAAATGGAAGTCACCATGTTTTCATAAAACAACACAACCATGTGTGCACAAATTTGTGATAACTATTATAAAAACAAACAATTTAGTAAAAGGGAAAGAGACTGGCAGTTAGAAAAGACAATGTGAGCAATAAGAGAGATACAGACACACACATATAGAGAGAAGCGGAGAAAGCAAGGGAGAGACTGTGTTTGCATGTGTCCACAAAACAGATGACTCAATGGGGAACATGACAAGAAATGAAAACAAACAGGTTGAGAACATACTCTACAAATAACTGATCACTGCTTCATCTGAAAACTTGGTGTCAAGATTTCAACACAAAGTAGTTTAAAATATGTTTCCAGCAAACAATATCACTATCACAATCTTGACATTAGCAAGCTGCACATACAGTAAAAAAGCCAAGCCATTTTTCTCCCCAGATAAAACACATTTTATATTTGTCTATCACTGCCAAAGGCATCACGGTCACATTGTCATCTGTAAATCCTGCAGAAGTTGTAGTTGGCTTATTAAAACTACACCCAGGCTAGCAGCAATGCTCTCTCAATTTTCTAGGTCAATGCCCCAGTTCTTCATTGAGATTTTCTGGCTATTTTTTTTTAATATCTTCTTCATTCAACAGTGCATCAACCTGCATCAGTCATGCTCGACACAGAATACTTTTCTGTGAAAGCAACTCATCTGACATGTAAACAACATGACCAGGCCCATCGGAGATTAGATTTGCACAGCAAAATGCTTCAAAATAATAATTCTATATGAATACAACGTCAACAACTCTTTCAGGGAAACATTTTTTTTAAAAAATTATAATAAACCAAATAATATGCTCTTTAAAGAAAAAACAACAAAAGTCATTTCTGGACTTCTTGTAAAGAAAATTTATAACAAAGAGTGTTAAAGTAACAATACATGGATACTTACATGTTCCTGCTCTTCAACATCTCAGAGAAGGCTCTAAAAAGAAACAAACAATGCAATGTATTTAAGTAAAACAAATGCTTGGCATTTCATTCTCAAATCCAGAACCTCATATAAACAACAAAGTGCAATATGACTCAGACATAAAATTTCACTCATGCATCACATGGGAAACAGTAAAGGTAATTCCTTAACAGATTACTTTGGAGTGTGAAGTCATAGGACATCATATACACTAGGTCACTAGTGACTATGATATGGGGTGAGCAACTCTCTCCTGCCACATTTCCTTCTCAAAGAAACGTGTACCCATTTCATAGGGCTGGGTCAACTAATATGCATTTAGAAAAAGAAAAAATCGTCGGCATGCTAGTACATTCGCTCATACCACTATCCCAGCAGAGATAACGTATATAGCTACCAGTACAATTGTTGAGATACTTTTTAACCAGCCCCCCCCCCCCCCCCAATATATGCAGCATCAAATTGAAAGTCATATGCAGTAAAATTACACACAAACTGTTTCACACAAACTGACTTACTTGACTGCATTGTCATCTAGTGTGGCATACAGGTTTAGTAGCCTGTTCATTCTCTCATTGACTGGCTTCTGGTAAGGTACTAGATGGATGTTTAACATCCGCTCAACCAACAGCCTGAAGAAACCAAGAATTTTCTTAATACAGACAACTATCTCTTGTCAGCATCTTTTGGCATTAATTAAATAAGTGCCCATTATTTCTTAATAATTGAGTTCAACTTTTTAAAATGTATCCTCTGTGGAAATTGGAATTACAGATTCTACTGTTATCATTGCCTGTGTATACAACCAGTATAAATTAAGACAGCTACAATTTAAAATAGAGTTTATTACTCGCGAAGCTAGTAAACTTGTAGCATAACTGGTTTATATTAATTTTAATTTGCTGAATTGAATGTCAATTTATTTTAATTGCCAGTACTGACAAAATCAACTCATCAACATTCATGGTAACTTGAAAAAAAAAAAAAAAAAAAGGAGAGAGAGAGAGAGAGAGAGAGAGAGAGAGAGAGAGAGAGAGAGAGAGAGAGAGAGAGAGAGAGAGAGAGAGAGAGAGAGAGAGAGAGAGAGAGAGAGAGAGAGAGAGAGAGAGAGGGGGGGGGGGGGGGGGGGTGGATATCAATCAAGAACTTATGTTAACCAAAAAAGATGTGAAGGAGAGCAGAAATTATGCATCCACAATAAAGAACCTTTGATATGAAACATGAAACTACTCATCCAATCTAGTTGTAGTAAATGATGTATAGAATTGAATTAGGAATACTTTTGAAGTAACAAAAAATAAAAAAATGTAACTGGCATGTGATTATAAAATTAATTATTTGTGAAAACAAATCAAGATATTTCAAAATGTATGCACACAGAAAGTTAATTATTTTTTTAAAAAAGTAATTTGATACACCATTCCTCTGGAGTAATCTAGGCAAGCTGAGAGAGTGACCATGCTGCATGGGCTACACATGGTCTCTACAATTCAATCAAGGCTTTGTCCTATGGAGTTGTGCTTTTTTGTGTGTGTGAAACACAATGTAACAAACCATCGCCTGTCAAGGCGGCAAGGTGCCAGTCAATTTGATATAAATAATGTGTCACAATCTGGTGTATGTATAGTCTGTTGATGTGCAGGCTGACATTATTATGTTGGCAGAAATGCACACTACTTGAGCATACAATAAATATATACTCCTTTTAGTTCATCTTTCGAGGGAAGTGTGTCACACCTAGTTATATTATACACTTCAGAGGTCAGTGTGACTAACTTCAGCATGCTTGTGTCCTTTAGACAGATTTCATCTGGGCTCTATCTACGTGTGGCTAGGTTTTCTTTCCTAACAATTTTTCCCGGACAGAGGCCTACTCTCAGTGATTTCCAGCTGCCATGGGTTTTTTAATGTGCGCAGCTTGCATGCGAGATACTTTTTTGCCCTAGTCCAAGAACAATAAATATAATCAAATGAGCAAATCTCTTTATATTGAATTATTGCCCATCCTTTAATGAATACAGCTGTATTAGAAACAACGTCATGGTTGAAGTCAGGCACTCCCTCATTATATAAAAATCTGCAACTGAGTCAGTTCACACTAGGCAAACTCATAGGAAATATATTAGACTGCATTTTAAAGTCTGAAGAGTCAGCAAATGAGATCATTATAGTTAGCAATGCATAGCTTGAATGCTCGCATCATGATAAAAATGCTGACTTTTTCTTCTGCCATTCATCTCCCAATGGAAAATAGGTCCTCACCCAAGTCATTGGTAGACTTGCCCACTGTGAGTTGGATTTTGCAGCTAAAGTTTTCTAGGTGATGAAATTGCCAGTCGCACACCAACCTTCCTTAGTTAGCCACTTTAGTAACATTTTCTAACTTGCTTTTTAATTATATAACCTGCATAGTTGGATATCTCTTGAAAAAACAAATCCAGTGGTACCTTATTCAAGTCTGTAGGTCATTTCTTAGCCGAGATATTAATGCTTGTGTTTTAGCTTATCATTTAATATAAGCATATAGAAAAAAAAAACGATTCTGACCCTTTCACTTTTTGTGACCTACCTACACACACCACTGTTGGTTACACTCTTGCCAAGGGATATTACCACTGCCGCTCTCTAACTCAAGGACAGATAACTCTGCCAGTTTATATATATATATATATATATATATATATATATATATATATATATATATACACACACACACACAGATATACACATCTCTATGTCATGCTGTGATGACGTCAAACCGCGCGTGCTATTGTGCGCTGTTGTCAACGCGAGGCCTTGAGGCGGAGATCCATTTTAACCAGAGAATTCGCCTTACAAAGTATCCAAAAATAATCGACCCCGGCTGCGTAAAGTGATGACAATTTACACATAAATACTACAATGAGTGTTGAATGCAAACATGCATTCATTATCATTTTGTCACTCTGAATAATCCTAAGAATATTAAATGATCATTGCTTGATTATGACATGGAGAACCACTATTTTCCCGCCATTGAAATATCCCATTACAGCATGACAGCATGCGATCTTAATGATTTTGGTTTTAGATTTCCACGCCGACTTAAATAGCCAAAAATTTCACAGTACGCATAAAAATGGATGCTTAATTGAATTATTCATACAAGATCAATTCACGTCTATATAAAACTAAATTTACGAGTCAACTTACGTCTTAAAAAGACAGTCTCTTTATCTTGGTAAGAAGAAAAATTTGAGAAGCCAAGATGTATAGATTTGTAGACAATGGAGGGAACTACAATCCTCGGTAATCGGTTTCTGTTTTAATGCGATCTTGAAATAATTGCGGAATTTAACATCATGCATACGCTTACCGTCCCCATATCGGAGTCACAAAAACAAATAACCGAACGTTAACACAAAAATAAAAAATAAAAAAACATTCCGGTAAAATACGGCAAACATGAGCTGCAGTACCTATCCTTAGTCAACTCTCACAACACACATGGTACATTACAGTGGTACTGTTCTTTGCTTTCCCCCATGGACCCTGGTGAAACATGGCTGGATCCCAGGAAGGTTAACCCGGTCAACAAACACCCGCAGAAGTCAGATGTGTCGGCCTACGGGCGCAAAACCTAGGCACAATGCAATTATGTTTGAAAAAACACTGGATGAACGCAGAAGAAGAAGATATGGCTGGATAAAGACTGTCCACCTCTAAATGCTGGTCCTCAAATCAGGCTGCATCACTGTAGCCTGGCAAGACGATAAGCATCAAAGAGGCGAGGCAAACCTGGTACTAAAATATGCCCAGCTGAAGTTGAATGCAACAGCTAACAGACACAAATATCACGGTTTCCCTTGACCCAGCACAGTGTGAACTAACATCCCTTTCGGGATGAACAACGAAGAATTATATATATATATATATATATATATATATATATATATATATATATGCTGTTTCCTCACGTGTATATGATGAATTCAAACCTAGAACTCTTTTGTTAAAATCTTGAGGTAGTAAATATCAGAAGTGATTGTGAAAGCATACAGATATTAACTATAGTTCTAATGTATGAAAACAAACCACCATGTATTTCCAGTATAACCCACAACACTGCAATGCTACCCAGGAATGAACTACAATAAGCTACTTAAAAGCACTGAATTTTTTACAACTATTTCCCCGTGGTGACGATACGCCATATGCACACTGCTTTTATCTTTAGTATGAAACAACCTGGATGAAACTACAAGATGGAGTAAAGAATAGGTGGGCATGATTGTAGATGGTTGTGGTTCTATGCTCCATAAGTGAATAAAACTAACAAATATAAAAAATACAGTAGAAGCAGACGGAGCTGAAAAAGATGAAAGAGAACAATAACCTGAAAACCTGCCTCCGAAGTGGTATCTGAACTGCTTGACCACCCAGTAGTCATCTCCACCACACAAACAAATACTATTTCAAGACTCTAGCTATATAATAAGACCATCACCATTACTATATATTTTTCTTTACAATTTTATACTAGAATTTTCTTACCTGTCATCAGGACTCTGCTGATAGTAATGGTGGAACACCTTGTTCTTCACAAAATCCAGTTTGCTGACCATATCTGGATCTGGCACGTCCTTGTCTACAATGGCCTGCTTGTACAAGGAACCCAAGCCCAGCAAAGCTTCACGGCGTATTTTGAACTGAAAGTACATTAAAATCTCCTACCATTACTGGAAACAACCCCAGAACATTGTAACTACAATTATATACGTTAACTACAAAATAACTCCAGAATTATCATTAAAGTCAACCCAAAAACTTTCATTCAGAGTCAATTATTAAAGGTAAACAACTCCAGAATTGTCACATAAGGTAAACAGCGCCCTGCTACAAATGATTGCCTATCTCAACACTTGTTGAAACCACACTAACCTGGTCTAGCTTCCCAACTTCTAACAATTCTCTTGATTTTTTTTTCTCAGGAACATTAGTTTCTGTGCACACTAGCTGTGTGTTCTCAGTGGAGAAGAGAATTAAAGACAGGTTAATAATATGTAGAGGACATGGACACAGCTGTCGGAGATAAAATAATATGTAGAGGACATGGACACAGTTGTCGGAGATAACAAAATAATATGTAGAGGACATGGACACAGCTGCCAGAGATAACAAAATGATATGTAGAGGACATGGACACAGCTGCCGGAGATAAAATAATATGTAGAGGACATGGACACAGCTGCCGGAGATAACAAAATAATATGTACATGGACACAGCTGCCAGAGATAACAAAATAATATGTAGAGGACATGGACACAGCTGCCGGAGATAACAAAATAATATGTACATGGACACAGCTGCCAGAGATAACAAAATAATATGTAGAGGACATGGACACAGCTGCCAGAGATAACAAAATAATATGTAGAGGACATGGACACAGCTGCCGGAGATAACAAAATAATATGTACATGGACACAGCTGCAAGAGATAACAAAATAAAATGTAAAGGACATGGACACAGCTGCCGGAGATAACAAAATAATATGTAGAGGACATGGACACAGCTGCCGGAGATAACAAAATAATATGTAGAGGACATGGACACAGCTGCCGGAGATAACAAAATAATATGTAGAGGACATGGACACAGCTGCCGGAGATAACAAAATAATATGTAGAGGACATGGACACAGCTGTCGTAGATAACAAAATAATAGTAGAGGACATGGATACAGTTGTAGGAGATAACAAAATAATATGTAGAGGACATGGACACAGCTGCCGGAGATAACAAAATAATATGTAGAGGACATGGACACAGCTGCCAGAGATAACAAAATAATATGTACATGGACACAGCTGTCGGAGATAACAAAATAATATGTAGAGGACATGGACACAGCTGCCGGAGATAACAAAATAATATGTAGAGGACATGGACACAGCTGCCGGAGATAACAAAATAATATGTAGAGGACATGGACACAGCTGCCGGAGATAACAAAATAATATGTACATGGACACAGCTGCAAGAGATAACAAAATAAAATGTAAAGGACATGGACACAGCTGCCGGAGATAACAAAATAATATGTAGAGGACATGGACACAGCTGCCGGAGATAACAAAATAATATGTAGAGGACATGGACACAGCTGCCGGAGATAACAAAATAATCTGTAGAGGACATGGACACAGCTGCCGGAGATAACAAAATAATATGTAGAGGACATGGACACAGCTGTCGGAGATAACAAAATAATAGTAGAGGACATGGATACAGTTGTAGGAGATAACAAAATAATATGTAGAGGACATGGACACAGCTGCCGGAGATAACAAAATAATATGTAGAGGACATGGACACAGCTGCCGGAGATAACAAAATAATATGTAGAGGACATGGACACAGCTGCCGGAGATAAAATAATATGTAGAGGACATGGCCACAGCTGCTGGAGATAATAAAATAATATGTAGAGGACATGGACACAGCTGCCGGAGGTAACAGATAGGATGGCTTGGCATGAGTTGACTAAGGGGCTATGGTCTAATGGAGGATAAAGGGTAAAAGACAAATAAGAAGAGAAAGTATGTTACTGCATTTTATTACTTGAGTGTGTATTTAGCATACACATCACATTCACACACTCATATACTGTGTTATGTGTTTCACAAGATAAATTCATAATTTGATTTATAATGTGTGCTCCGTAGCGAGGGGTTACGGTCGCAGTTTGTAATCCTGCATACCCGCGTTCGAAACACAGCTGTGGGTGATTTGGCAGAAGGCTGCCTTATGTATTTTTTTTTTTTTTTTAATGAAATGGTATGGGTGTCGGTCATTCAGAAAGCAATGGGAAACTATTGAATGTAAACTTGACCAGGATTCAAGAACAGCCAAAGAATGCTGGGGTTGACTGCTACGTCCTGTAAAGGATATGCAACTACCCCATTTTTTCCTGCATGTCACTGACTCCAGTTTTTGTGTTCTTAACAGAATAAATACAAACCTTTTTGTCCAATGTCCTTTCCTTGACAAACTGTAGCATGTCAGGAGTCATTGCTTTCAAGTCTTTCTTCGCAACAGCTAGAAGACTGGTGACTACATCCAAGCGAACTGACTCCTCAGGGTCGTGCTGGCGAACTTTGACTTGTTCTGAAATGTTTAAAAAAAATATATGCAGGTAAACTAACAGTAGGCCATGAAAATATGGTCATATGTGTTTGTATGTTTGTTATTTGACCTATGCTAAGTTAATAGACATTTCTAAGACCAATGCTGTACAAATGGCTGAGGGAAAACTATGCAGTAATGGCATTAATATTATCATTACACAGTGTAACTAGTAGTGCACTTAAAGTATATTTGTTCTTTCAGCAAGGCTCTGTCATCATTTGGAAGTGACAGGTTTACTGCAAGGCGTGAACACAACCTTCGGTGTTCGTACCTTCTATTATGCCTTCTATTTTCTACTTCTATCCCGTTTTTTATGAGTGCCAATCAATATAATGAATGTGTGTCATCTGTCCTCATAGTTTACCCATTAACATGTTTGTTTACTGGCATCCAAGAAATGAGGTAACACAATAACATTACATTTCAATATTTATTATGTAGAATCAATATCAATGCATACAGGACAAGCCTATAAGTGACCACTCTCTCTCACCAGAAGCTGATTGTCTCTACAGTAAGCTGGTTAACCATAAGTCACAACAGACTTCGCCTGTGGTCATTGCTATTAGTTGCATAATCGATTCCCCATGCCAATACAGTTAAACCTCCGTTTTCGTTGCCTTCAGTTTTCGTCTATTTTTTCGTGAAATATTTGTCTCGGTTTTCGTTGGTTGCCTCAGATTTTGTCAACATGCCCACGTGACCCTGCTGCTAATTTTGCTAAAACAAAGGGACCCACATGTTCTTTTGCTCAATTTGGCGTTGTTTTTACGCTGTGTGAGCATCACATGCTAATAATAAAATACGAGAGCGACATTAAGATTACTGAAATCAGCCGCATATACAGGAATTCGCCATCCACGATAAGTTCCATTGTGGCGAAAAAGAAAGAAATAAAGGAGGCTAATGTAGTGAAAGGCGTGAATGTGCTAACGAAACAGAGATCTCAAACAATTTAAGATGTTGAACAGTTATTATTAATTAAGATAAATCAAAAACAGTTAGATAGCAATTCTGTTTCTGAGGCAATCATATGTGAAAAGGCCAGACTGTTGTATGCCGCTCTCATTAAGAAAATGCCTGGGACGAGTGCTAGTGTGCTTAGTGATTTTAAGGCCAGCAGAGGATGGTTTGAAAAATTAAACATGGCGTAATGGCATACACAGTGTTACTTGGCACCACGAAGGTGCGGGTTCAGTTAAGTTTGGGGCCAAAAAAGATAGTATTAAACACTATATTTATTCTCTTTAAAATGTGATTTTTGGTATGTATTTTGGAGTGTCTAGAACAAATTAATTGGATTTACATTGATTCATATGAAAATAAGAAGCCTCCGGTTTTGTCAGTTTTTGATTTTGCTGATTGTTTTCAGCGGATTATCGATGAAAACCTAGGGTTGACCATAGTCATGATCCAAAATATGCATTAAGAGATGAGTCACAATGCACCAAGCTGTCGTTTATTGCCCTCAGTAAACATCCTCGGCACAATTATCTTGTAACAGTCATATTTTATGGGAGATGCCTTGAAGAGATTAAACAAAAATAGCCATGGCGAAGGTAGCCTTTTGCAAGATGGAAAACATACTGACCAATAAAAAGATGTCATTTGCAACGAGAAAGAGAGCGTTGAGGTGTTATATAAAGCCTGTGCTTTTGCATGGATGTGAAGCGTGGACAATGAGCAAACAGACTGAAAAACATCTGATGGCTGTGGAAATGTGGTTATTGAGTAAAATGCAAAGAATACCATGGACAGACAGAAAAACTAATGACCAAGTCCTACAAGAAACAAATAAAAATCGTAAACTGATTAGAGAAATCAGATGTAGACATCACAATTGTTGGTCACATTATGAGAAGAAATAAATTGGAGAACTTGGTGACAACTGGCAAGATTGAGGAGAAGAGAACAAAAGGAAGGCAGAGGAGTAAATACCTGGATAGCTTGGCCACGTGGCATGGTTGAGACAGGAACACTGAGCTGATCCACGACTCTGTGATAGAGTGAGATGGTGAAACATGACCACCCACACTTATCGGCAAGGCACATGATGAATGAATGAAACCCTCTATCCACCTTGAAAGTCCTGATGATTAGTGTATATCAGTTCTTCCAGTTCCACAAACTTCTGCCTGATTTGAACAACAGAATCACGCAAGTTCCCGAGGTTTAAGACCTACACAAGTGCCAATCTCTCATGCCATAGCCAACTATTCTGAGCTTTCTGAAGCATGAATTGAGTCAGGGACATTAATTGCCTTTATAAATAAAGTACAGCAAGTCATTTTAGGTGCCACAGTGGCAGCCTGTATCTCCAATCTCATACTGGAAGTTATGTGATACCCTCCATTCTATTCAACAGTAACACAGGTTCTCACAATTTCCAAGACACCCCACCATGTTTTTGGCAAAGCAACAAATCCTCAGTGCACAATGCTGCATCAGCTGCTCCAGAATTTTAACATTAAAAATATAATTAATGTATGATTCTTAAAGCAAAATATAGTAAACCAGAATAATGTGTTTTGTGTTTATAAACTTTCATGATGTGGTAAGAATGTTGTGTTGGAAAACAAAATTGTTTGAAGGTATAAAACTACAACACACCATCATTTTCAACATCATTCAGCTTTACATCTCATAAACCTCTTGATAAGAAACAAGTGAAGAAAGATTGTTTCATTTACACAACTAGTACATGCAAATGTAACATTAACATTTAATTTAAATATTGCAAGTAGTTTGAAAATTAACATCTGAAACTTTATACATCTCTATGAAACATTAAGCTAAAGCTGTAATATTTCAGCTCAGCCCTGAATAAACTCAAAATCTTGCCCCTGAATCATTCTTGATCCCGCACACATACCCTAGAACCAATTCTTAATCCAGATTACCAGATCAGATAAGTTGTTATTTTCACTGTCAATGTTGGCAGGAATAGATTTTCATCAATATGTCTTTCACCATGATGGTGAAATAAAATCTAATAGCATATCTAAGTTTGTTTGTTTCCTGTCCATCTTATAATGTTATTCTCCCATATAAACCATTGACAGCCCCTTGCAAACTGATATTGTTTGCTAATATAAAAATGGATATGATATGATAATGGTCACAAATACTACAGCTGGAACACATTTTTCAATATGCTTTAAACAAAAATTAACTGGAGTGTTCCAATGTAGAGAAGGGTATATACGTGTATATTTCATGCATGAACAATAAAACACTTCCTTTTTACACTTCTATACCATGAAAGCCGGTCTCTCTGGCTGAGGGGTTACACCACTTTCTCCATAATCCCGTTTATCACGCAGTTCTTGTAGCGGTCGAGAACTGGGAGCGGTTCGTCCCCAGCTGGTGACTTGCGGGATAACTGAGCTGGCCACTCAGAAAGCAATGGCAAACTACTGAGCGTAATCTTGCCAAGAAATCAACAGACAGCTGAAAGATGCTGCTGTTGACAGCGATGTCCTGTAAAAGGATATGCGAATTTAAAAAAAAAAAAAAAAAAAACCGTGAAAACTATCATACAAAACTGCCAATATGTTTCAGTGATCTGATGTTCGAATAAAATGCTCCTTTACGACTCACAAAAACTAATACATAGAGCATTCCACCTGGACTCATGATCTACTCACCTAGAATATCTTTCACCAGCTCTGGATGGTTCAGGATGAAATGCTGTGTCTGCTGAATGCATGCAGTTCTGATGGCAACACTAATGTCATTGAATCTGGAAATGCAGAGAAAAAAATTTGAAGGAAGGCACTCGTGGAAAAAGAGAAACATCCATATTCCCTGCCAAACACTGATTAACTTGGTGAAAATGCAAGGTTGCGTCTGTTAGATGGTTTGTGCACTAGGTTGTGTTCAACTGCCAGCAGTGGAGGAATTTCTTCCTGACCTGTACAACTTAAGGTCAACACAATCTTATAAAATAAGTACTCAAGATTTTCCCAGTAAACACAACCAGTACTGACCCTGCAGTCCTTTCCCAGCTGCTTGCTCAGCACAAATACTGACTTTACATCATATCCACAATATACTTTAATGACATTTAAACAATTAATTTTAATAACGAAACTAAACTACTGAAAACATGTTGTTTTGGCATACATGAGGTAACAAGATAGCAGTTGTACGGTGAAACTAAGGAAGATCACTGAATGTTAAAACTCTCACTGCACGTTAATTATTCAGTTATCTCCAATATACATTTCCAAGTCTGAAACTGAAGAAAAAAATATACACACCTTCCCAAAAAGCAAATCCACAGAGGTCTGTTCTGAGCTGCCAGGTCCGAATCTTTCTCTGAAAACATCTTGGCTAGTAATTTGGTCACGCTTTTCTTTCAGCCTCCTCATTGCTCTAATGTGAAATTAACAGTGAGAATGGAGTTATCCTTCACTTGTAATAATAAATATATATACAATCCAAATTAAATGGGTTAAATCTGCAGTAAAGTTGTGGAAATGTAAACAACAAATACACAAAATATGAATATGGAAAACATGGATGTTGCAGCAACAAGCCTTCACCAGCAAACAACAAGAACACACAACAACACAAACATCAGAGTTGAAACAGCTGTTTCATATTTGGAGCCGCTGAGATTACCACACATTTTATTTTATTCTACTGATTATCCCTCAATGTAGTCACTGCAGTGTCATCTCCGAGGTGTGTGTGGTTCCTTGTCAGCTGATGAAAACTGTCTTTTTTAATTTTTTTTTATTTTGCGCCCACTCACTTTGCACTCAAGCATAGTCCATACACACTACTTCTAGTAGCACTCGACTGAATTTTGCGTGTGGATTAGCTTTCCCTATTACCAGTGTCCCTTGTCATCAGGCGAAACCACTCCAACTTCAGACGTACTTGTAATTTATGTCCCCAAGTCAAGGACGAAGAGGTCAACATTTTAGTCCAACTGTCCGGTGTAAGGGTTGAACCCCTTATCTTGGCATCACACACCGGATGTTTAAGAACATGCGTTCTTATCCGGCCATGCAGACCTCCTGATGAAAACTTTAACGCTGCAACGTCCTTTTTTCGTAACCGTATTTTGTAAAGACGCCCTTCACTTTGTGTATTTTTATATGATTAACATACAAGGGTTTTTCAATACTTAAGGTACAAGACAAACAATATGAACCCATTTATTCATCCAAGTCTTAAGAGAGACATGGTCAGACATTACTTTTCCACAATCTCCATGTCATGATTCAGCAGCCACAAATGGAGTAGATTATAAATCATAGTATGTTTTAATGTCAAAGATACTTGCTTTGACCCAGGTGTCAGATGCACCAAAGTGTCATCACCCATAACAATGCACTGTAAGGACTGATCTTTTTCTTGGTAAAGCACAAGATAACAATGTCGCACTGCATGGTTTTGTGATTTTCCATGTACATCTTTGGTACTCGCAACAGCAGATTTTTCTGTACCCAGTTGGTCATGAAGTCCATTGCCCTGAACCCAATGAGATGTTCAGGTTATGTGCAATAGCACTAAGTTTAATGCATCTATTGCCATGAGCCAGCCCTTCAATGCAGATAACATAGCCATGTACGATCTTAGGCAGCCTATCACTGGTTGTTTGTTATCTCTGTTCTACTATTATCAAATCGCGATGCATTTTACTTGGTGTCCTACCCCAAACTCGTAGAAACCTAAACACACCACACACCTCACTGTTTGACAGTGTTACGTGTTTCTCCATTTTAAAATGCATGTTATCAGCAATTTCAGCGCTCTTGTGGGAAGGAAATTAAACAATGCTCAATGGTGTTTATCCTGCTAGAATGTTACAATGAAACAAATAATAATAGCTTATGCATATGACAGTATTTGAAAATATTTATATTATTACAATGTAAGGTTTCCGTGGTTTAAAGGCTTGCAAATGCGATTCGTGAGCCACTTACCACGCGTTCAAAACACTGTGGTAACCGATTTGGCGCAGACCATGTCGCGCTGGGGTTTTAACGTGTTGGTTTGGGAACCGGTCGTTTAGAAAGCAATGGCAAACTACTAAACGTAAAATTTGCTAAGACATCAAAAACAGCAGTAAAATGCTGGTGTTGACAGCAATGTCCTGTAAATAGGATATGCAACAATAAAAACAAAACAAAAAAACAAACAAATTACAATATAAACAGTATATGTCATTAGCAACTGTAATTGTCCAAACGTTAGTTTACACTACTGTATTAAAATCATGATGCAATGCAACCTTGTGAGGCAATTTTAACATCTCAGCACTTATTAAATCATAACAATATCAGAAATCATGGAATCTCCAATAACCTTCAGTTTAAACTCCAGCTGCGGTATCACTGCCATCAAAATGTTTGGTGACACTTGGTTCAGCTCATAGATGAGATCATAGAGGTGGTTGGAAATGTCAGTTGTCAGCCTGTTTTCCTAGCATGAGCATATTGTTGAAGAACTGAAACAAGAAAAGAAAGTAGTTGCTAACATGCCATTTACTGAACACTCAATGCTATAAAGGATTATGTTTCATCAACACAAAAGCTACAACTGAACACAGCAACTGTAAGCGCCTGACCAAGTAATGTAGATTTCTCCTTCACATATCTGGAGATATTGGTTTGATTCCTGCTAATGCAACAGAGATAAACAATTTAGCCTGCACACTGTGATGCCAACAAGAGCAAGCAGCCATAACATCTCAACTTGAGTTAAAACTCATGTCTTTCAGAGTACTCACTGTTTTTAAAAAAAACTCATCTAATGGGTGGTGGTGGGGGGAAATGTGTGTGTGGGGTGGGGGTCTTGAGTCTGGGGAATTCAGGCTGCCTAGCTAGTGTAGTCACCGTGAACTGTGCAGGTTAGAGTTGTCTTTTTGCCTCCGACTGAAAAAAATCCACACCTTACTGAGAATTCGAACCCAGATCTCCTAAAGGCATGCCCTGCATTCTAGCTACTCGACCAGCAGCTCCTCCAGAGGATTCACTAACCAACCAAATACCTCAAGATTCTGATTATTTCAGAGTGTTGTCCCACTGCAAATTTTGAAATGACAGTGTGACAAAACATATTTTTGTCTAACTCCTGTTTTAAAAACCTATACTATACAAGCAAACATGTCTTTTAGTGAGCGTTGTAGCATACAGTATGCTGTGCAGACAGCTAACCCAGAAGATTTGTCTCAAACAAGCACAATAGAATATCAAAACATGAAACTGTATATAATTTTCCACTTACAGTTTGTATGTATGGCTCAATTGTTGATGATGTTCTTTTTATAAGATCTTTGGCCATAATGTATGCGATCTTCCTCTGGGTCTGCAGAAAGAATATCAAAAACATATTTCATTTGAATTAAGAAATTTGATTATTACCAAATGTCATGTCATTATTTAATCTGATGACTGGCATGAAGCATCTTAAACACATCACTCCATCAGAATGTAGCTCTGTGATTGTTCATTAACTGTCTTTGGTAAATAAATATGGTTGTTTCCCCTTACCTTCCCCGTCCATATAAATGCTACAGATATTGTTATATGAGTAGCTATATATATATATGACCATTAGTTGGACAGCCAAAAAGAGCAATCAGGAGGTTTTAAGGGAAGCTGAGTTGCAAAGACAGCTTATCATAAACATAAGAGGCAGTTCTTGTTTTTTTGGCCACATTATGAGACAAAAACTGGAACATGTGACAACCGGAAAGGTTTGCGGAAAGAGAGATAGACAACGTGAAAATATTATTGACAGTCTTGTGTCAAGGCACGGAATGGAGTCAACACACGAACTGATTCATGACATCGGAGATCGTAATTTGTGGAGAGGTATGCCGGCAAGGCACCGAATGATGATATATATTTCTAGAATTATCCAGACCAGTGGCAATTTATAGCCTACTCTTTATAATCTCTACCTGCTGAGGGATATTTTAACATATATAATGTGCACATGGAGGGACCTTCCACTCTTCTGCTGATATCCATTATCTCAGTATCCAGGAAGTTCTAAACATTATTCACAAGTGAATTTGAACCTAGCACTTATTGAGCTAAAGGTAATCATCGTACACTACAAAAATAAAATGGCAAAAAAACAACAACATTAAAATAAAACTTTCTTGCTGGATTGTGCAGTTTCACCAGTCAAACAGTAAACATCACGGTAGAAGGGTAGCACCTGTCCTTGGTCACAGACTACCCAGGTTCAATTGCCTTGTTCTGGTCTGACATGCTAAGGAGTACATTTCAGGATAAATGGTGCAGGGCTTACCTGCTTGCTATGCCTGAATGTGTATCATTTGACAGTATTATGGTAAAATCATAGTCTGGCCTTTGCCAAGACAGGCTGAAATGAAAAGGTGGTATAGAGGAGATAAAGAGAGAGAGGAGAGGTATACATACATAACAGCACACACATATAAAATGGTGCCATTTTTAACATGTTATAGGGCTCAAGTTGTATACACCGCTCATTTACTGTGGCTTCATTCTTTGTTCACCCTCAAAATAAAGTTGTTTGCAATGTGTCTGCTTACAACTAAACCATGATATTTGAGCCTGCTAGCCCACTCAACACATTTTAGAATGAGCTTTGTCTTCTCTCTTTGATTGCTAGTCTCTGAGCCAGACTGCAGCTTGTTTTCCAGGACCAATTGGGAATGGGAATAAGATCTTAGCTCTGGTTCAATGCCAGTAAGACAAGTAGTCAAGCTATGAGGAACTGACTGCATTCCTCTATTAGTGCATCTTTGGTCCTACTGTGGCAATCTGAAAAATCCCAAGTAACCACTAACAATATTTCCAACTGACTCAAAACACCAACAACACACATATCAATCAGTTAACTGCCTTGTTGACTGGGTTAGTATTCTGCATTCACCTGTGTTGCTTCTGTGGTATCCCGCCAGCCTTTTATACAAACAATACATCTGCAACTGACACAACAGAGCAGCAACACATGCATCAACTACCTTGTTTGGGTCAACCATGTTGACTAGGATGGTCTCCAGTAGCTCCTGGGAAACAAAGTCTGCCTCTGAGATCAATGGAGCCATGATGTCCAGCATGAATGTCTTCACCTTGCTGGTGTGTTTATCACTATGATGGAAGGAAATGTTTACATGATTTGTAAAACAAAATCAAGCAATCAAATAGCAATAAAAATAGGCTGCAGGGAGTGTCTCTCAACTGGTGGGGAGGGAGGGGGGGGGGGGAATTTTTAGGGTTTCCAGGGGGAGAATGAAGACCATTTCAAGATCACGTTAATACAAGAACTGATTACTTGATATTGTTTTTCCCTTCATACTTTACAGTTATGTACATCTCATCCTTCTAAAATTCATTTTATAAAGCAAGTAGACCCACAAATTATGTGTTTTATGTGGATGTCTAGACTTGTTTTAGTATATGCTATTAAATTTACCTTCCATTTTTACGTATACTGTGTAGGGGTGGGGGGATTTTTAGATAGGAAATATTAAAGGGGGGAATGATGTTCTGAAAATACGGTGAAGGGGGGCACGGGCCAAATTTTTGTTAGGAAGGGGGGAATGACGTTCTGAAAATATGGTGAAGGGAGGCAAGGGTCAAAAAAGGTTGAGAACCACTGGTCTAACACATTGCCATGTTTTGCTTCGACAGACCATTGCTTATAACACTTTTGGTGTTACCCACTCACTTGTATAACTGCAAACTCTTGCCTGACTGCCATCACTTGTTCCCTCCAGTAAGACTTTCATAAGAGCGCCAACATGTAGTATGTCCTATGCAGAACATTTCAGCTCAAAAGCCTCAATTCTTTAGTGATTGTGAAATAGTCCATGACTCACATCCGTAAGATGCCACAGGAAGATGCATGCTCTCAACAGGTTGACTTTAATCTTTGTTTTCTTGTCTTGTGCCAAAGGTTCTTAATACTATTTAACCTCTACTATATATATATATATGCCGGTCTCTCTGGCCGAGGGGCTACAACACTTTCTCCGTAATCCCGTTTATCACGCAGTCTCGTAGCGGACTAGAGCTGGAGGCGGTTCGACCCCCGCTGGTGACTTGCAGGATAACTGAGCAGGCCGCTCAGAAAGCAATGGCAAACTATGAGCGTAATCTTGCCAAGAAATCAACAGACAGCTGAAAGATGCTGCTGTTGACAGCGATGTCCTGTAAAGGATATGCGAATTTTAAAAAAAAAAATATATATATATATATATAGCATCTTTATTTCTTTTATTTGAAGAACATTTCACACCTAAGTAATTCCAAATAAACATTTCTTTAAAAAAAAAAAAAAAAAACAATAAACACTGTATGATAATATTTCAACTACACCTATTTCTCTGTTTCTATTATAGCATCCATACCATTCTAGCATATGCCAGGAGTTTTTAATCAAAGCTGAGAAATAAACAGTAGTCATAGCCAAATTTACAAACCTTCTTTCCAGGGTAATTTTGAATTTTTTTCAAGGCCGTCAGGCATATGCCGCATTTGGTGTGTGCATGCATCAACCCACGCATGTGTATTTGTGTGTATGCAGACATACACAAACACACAAAAGACATTCAATTTTTTTCATGCAGTAACAAAAGTAATGTGTATATATATCTGCCATTTATACATTTGCCACATTGTTGTTAGTAGTGTTGTCATAAAAGCAGTAGTGGTAGTAGTAATTATAATTAGTAATAGTAGGAGTAGTGGTAGCTGTAGTATTGGCAATAGTGGTTTAATAGTAGTACTAGTTATAGCAATAGAAGTAGTAGTAGAAGCGACAGTAGTTACAAGTAGCAGTAGTACGAACGAACTTTTTATTTTCAAATGGTTAAGAATTGGGCACACAGGTCCGTCTAACATTCTGCCCTTCTATCACTCCCTGTCCATACATTTTTTTCATCCACACATCATTTGAGGCTAACTGAGAACAACAACAATATAAAAGATATGCATTATAAAGGCATGAGGAAAATGCAAAAATCAATACTACATGACACTAATATTAATGAATGATGTGGCAATTGTTTTTAGCTATGGGAAATATACTGGTTTACCAAAAGGGAACTAGCTGTTATACTAGGGTTTTATTATTATTATTATTTTTATTATTATTATTAAGGGGGAAGGTAATCGTACTGCGATAGTGTTCGAATAATTGGCGATTATATGTATAGGGATTGGTAATATCTTTGATTTCTTGAGGAAGATTGTTCCACAGCTGAGCTGCGGAGTACGTTAAGCTTGTTTTGCATATAAGTCTATCCTAGGCTTCAGCATGTGTAATATATTTAGTCGTTTACTGTGTCTAGCATTATATTAGTAGTAGATAATAGTAGCAGTAATAGTTGAAGTTACTTTAGTAGTAATAGTAGAAATTACTAGCAGTAGTAACGGTACCAGTCACTAGTAGTAATGATTGCAATAGTAGTTGGTAGTAGCAACAATGGTAGTTGTAGTAGTAGCAGTAGCGGAAGATGTAATTGAAGCATGGTAGCAATATAAGTAGTAGAAGTAGCAAACCAGAAGCAGTAATAGTAGCAGCAACGGAATATGTAATTGAAACATGGTAGCAATATAAGTAGTAGAAGTAGCAAACCAGAAGCAGTAATAGTAGCAGCAACGGAATATGTAATTGAAACATGGTAG
Source organism: Cepaea nemoralis (assembly GCA_014155875.1). NCBI lineage: Eukaryota > Metazoa > Mollusca > Gastropoda > Stylommatophora > Helicidae > Cepaea > Cepaea nemoralis. The sequence goes on along the minus strand of JACEFZ010026972.1, from coordinate 71,330 downwards.
CAATATAAGTAGTAGAAGTAGCAAACCAGAAGCAGTAATAGTAGCAGCAACGGAATATGTAATTGAAACATGGTAGCAATATAAGTAGTAGAAGTAGCAAACCAGAAGCAGTAATAGTAGCAGCAACGGAATATGTAATTGAAACATGGTAGCAATATAAGTAGTAGAAGTAGCAAACCAGAAGCAGTAATAGTAGCAGCAACGGAATATGTAATTGAAACATGGTAGCAATATAAGTAGTAGAAGTAGCAGCAATAGCAGTAGTCCTAGCAGCAGTAAACAAGAGTCAGATTGAAGTCATTATCATCAAACTTAACTAGGCAGTGGAAGAAGATGAGTGTTGTATCTCTCTTTTTCTCTGTGTGTGTGTGTGTGTGTGTGAGAGATAGAGAGAGAGAGGGAGAGAGAGAGAGCAGGAGAGGGGGAGAGAGAGAGAGAGAGAGAGAGAGAGAGAGAGAGAGAGAGAGAGAGAGAGAGAGAGAGAGAGTCAGTCCAATACTCAAGATTTTTGACAAACAAAATATGTAAGGAAAGGAAGAGTTACCTGACTAAAACATCTTTTGTTTTTAACGTAGTTGTAGCTGAGTTCCATTAGATAAAAATACACACAAATAAAATGGCTCCCGGGAAGGTTAACCCGGTCAACAAATGCCCGCAGAAGTCGGATGTGGCGGCCTAACGGCGCAAGAACGCAGCTCTGCTGTAAACAGGCACAACACAATCACGTCCAAAAAAAAAGTCCGGATGAACGCAGAAGAAGAAGAAGAATGGCTCAATAACCCAATATAGTGTGAAATTTTGCCCAGCCTTTCCATTATAAAAAGAAAAAAAAACCATATTCCTAATTCTGCACGCTCATCTCTACAACTGGATCAGATGCTTAGGTTCATTATCACAAGATGTTCCCCAATATGCACACTAATCATACTAAAGGGATCTACAATCTTCACGTGTCTAAGTCTAGCATCTGTTAGTTGCATATCCTATCAGTGAAGCATTTCTGATAAGTTGGACAAATGAAATAATCATCTGACTCAGAAACAAAAAACCGCTGTAATAAATCACTCTCATACAAGATTACTGTTCTCAGCAGTAAGAAGTAGAACAATTTTGTCATGTATCCATCTTGAGAAAACCAAAATTACTGCAGTTGTGATTTTACAATGCTGTTACCAGACATTGACAGACACCAGAAGTTTTATATGACTTGCACTAAAAATAGAATCAGGAAGTCCAGAGTTTTTAAAACAATAGCCCTCAGACGGCGCTGAAGTAAATTCTGTGCAAAAGATCGTTGAGTAAGTCCTGCCTTGAACGGCAAGTATGTTGCACTTGTAATCATTTTCCCTTTCCAAGTGATATTCGATGTTACACTACTCCAAGTGATAATCAATGTTTACACTTATTGTAGTATGCCATTTCTACTTACACCAGCAAACAGGCATTGTATCGACGTCTCAGGTTATGGCAGCCCAGCGTCTTAATTGACCATTCGTTAAACTGTGCGCTCACTTTAAACAGCTAGAACCATTAATATCATTCTTATTTTCTGCATTTGCATGGCTTTTGACAGACGAACATTCCTGAATAACTGAAAAGACTTTCACAATTGCACTTTTCATTCAATTTGAGTTCCCTGATCACAATTCTGGTGCATGTGGGTTTGTAGAAGGAAAGGGTACAGTAAATGCTGTGTATTTACTGAGAACCGTAATCGAACGATCTATAGAAGTAAACAAAGATCTACACCTTTGCTTTATTGACTACACAAAAGCTTTCGATAAAGTGAGACATGTCGATATGATAAGGATGAAGATCTACAAATTGATGGAAAAGACCTTAGACTTGTAAAAAACATATATTGGAAACAAGCTGCCATAAGAGTTGATAATGAAGTAGGCCAATATCAGTCTATTAAGAGAGGTGTGAGACAGGGATGTGTAATGTCTCCAGATCTGTTTTCCCTGTACAGTGAAAGTATTTTCAGAAATATTGAAGATATGGAAGGAATCAACATTGGGGGACGATGCATCAATAACATTAGATATGCAGATGATACAGTCTTGATTGCAGACAATGAACAGGATCTGCAACATTTAGTAGATGCGGTTGTTACACACAGTGAACAACGAGGGTTAGAATTAAATTGTAAAAAGACACAGATTATGGTCGTCACTAGGAAGAACGAAATACCACAATGTAATATACAAGTAAATGGGAATATTCTTCAACAAGTGAATAGGTACAATTATCTCGGAACAGTAATAACATCTGATGGGAGATGCCTTGAAGAGATTAGAACAAGAATCGCCATGGCAAAAGTAGCCTTTAGCAAGATGAAAAACATACTGACCAATAAAAAGATGTCAATTGAAATGAGAAAAAGAGTGTTGAGGTGCTACATAGAACCTGTACTTTTATATGGATGTGAAGCTTGGACAATGAGCAGTCAAGCTGAAAAACATCTGATGGCTGTAGAAATGTGGTTTCTGAGGAAAATGCAAAGAATACCATGGACAGCCAGAAAGACCAATGAACAAGTCCTTCAAGAAACAAATGAAGATCGTAAACTGATTAGAGATATTAGACGCAGACAGTCAAAATTTTTTGGGCATGTTATGAGAAGAAATGAATTGGAGAACTTGGTGCCAACTGGTAAGATCGAAGGGAACAGACCAAGAGGAAGACCTACCTGGATGGCTTGGCCTCGTGGCATGGTCGAGACAGAAACACTGAGCTGATCCACGACTCTGGTGATCGAGTGAGATGGCGAAACATGACCGCCCACGCTTACCGGCATGGTACATGATGGATGGATGGATCATAATTCATGGCTTTTCTATTTCTTTTGCCATTTTTCCCAATTGTGAAATTCTAAATTAGTTTCCCATGTTTACTGGCCTGCTCTGACCCCCGAATATTGGCAGCTTGCCCAAACAGTCATTGTATAGTGTACAGACCAGGACGCCCAAAGCCTTACCGAGGAATCAAACACATACTCCATGGTGTTTGTAGCAAGCATTCTGATCCCTCGGCCACACACTCCTCCAGTTATTTCATACATTTTAAAAACACTTTTCTGTATTACCATATGCACATATTCAATTAAGTGAGTTATACCATCTTCATTTATACTAGTATTGCCCTTTACGGTTTCAAGTGATTATTTTCCCTATGTCACAAAGGAATTAGTTTTGCTTATCTATTTGACAATTTTTTGCTTAAATAAATTGTATCTTCATATCTAAGGTAAATGCAATGGATTCCCAGCTGTTTGTTGTCTTTCATCTTGATGGTACAGATTAGATGCCATGCTATGACTGTGTCTTTCCATTTAATTAGATACATGATTTGCAATTCACCTTTCCCCCTAGCATGTATTTAGAACAGGATACATTATTTACAGTAGATGTCATTTCTGTGTGCCTCATAATTACACTGCAAATGTCGATTCAGACAATGTGTTCAACAAAAGATGTGACAAGACACATTCACTTACTTGATGATGGAGAAAAACAATTTAAACAGGGCACAGAAGATTTCCTGGTTGTCTTCCAACTCAATGCAAATATTGAACGACTTCACCCAGGACAAGTTCTGTGTAAAAGAAAAGTTAAATGACAGCGTTGCTATGATTCTGTGCATACCAACACATTATTACACTGAAATGCACCACAAATATCACCATTTGCCATTCGAATAAGGCTCTCCAACACAAGCTTTTTCTTCCTAGCTTCCTGTCTTTAAATTTCAAAATTAAGACAAAAGAAAACATGTCTTAGACATCCAAAAATGAAACAATAATGGTTGCCAATTTTGGGATGGGGTGGTGGGGGGGGGTGTGTGGTGTATGTGTGTGTGCGCACATGCGCAGGCTTTTTGCTGCGGTTCTATTGTGTATAAATGCTAGAGCAGTGGTTCTCAACCGGTGGGGAATATCCCCCCCCCCAGGGGAGGGGGGGGGGGATTTTTTAGGGTTTCCAGGGGGGTGGGGGGAATTAAGATTATTTCAAGATCGCAATAATACAAGAACCAGTTACTTGATATTGTTTTTCCCTGTAAATTTTACAGTTCTGTACTTCTCGCCCTAATGAAATTTGTTTTATAACATAAGTAGACCTGCAAATCACGTTTTATGTAGATGTCTAGACTTGTTCTAGTATGTGTTATTAAATTTAACAGGCATTGATAATGCACAGTGGGAGCAAGTTGCCGCTGAACGTGTTGCATGGAGGGCAAAGATCAGAAATGGAATAAAGACAAAGGAGAAAATTATTGCAAATAAGTCACACACCGAGCGTATGAGACGTAAGATGGTGCATGATGGTGGAAATGACCACGTGTTCGCATGCACCCACTGTGAATGGACATTTACAGCGTGAATTGTCCTTATCAGTCACATTCGCTACCGCCATAGGTAAAAGTTATTATGCCTTTTTAAAGCACAAACTATCGTCTGTCAAGATGGCAAGGTGCCAATATTAAATTTAGCTTCCATTTTTATGTATACTGTGTGTGTGTGTTGTGTGTGTGGGGGGATTTATAGGAAGGAAAATCGAAAGGGGGGGGGGGGGGGGGGGGTGAGGAGAGAGAGATGACATTCTGAACATATAGTAAAGGGGGGCATGGGCCAACAAAAGGTTGAGAACCAGTGCTAGAGGATAACTTTCTCGTAATTGGCTCCTTTGGTAGCACTCTCATTTTTAAAAAATAACACTTTATTTTATTTTACCTTTGGGTATACTTTTCAGAAGCTGCGATAGCATAGCTGTATGCTCTGGGGATTAACCTGGTCTCATAAAAATGGGTATAATTTTCAAAGATGTCTGGGAAATACCCTGAAGGGAAAGGTGATGAGAAAGGAAACAGGCCACCTCAGTTGTGGGCCAGAATATGTGAAGGTCTAACACTTCACATCCTGAAAGCAGTATCTGTTATAGGACTACTTATTGTTGAAATACTTTATAAAATGATTCCTTTATAGTTGTGTACTGCTCTCAATATAGTTTTGAAAACTAAATTGTAGAAATTAACTGTAATCTTCATCACTGTTCTTTGGCCATTTTATGAGAAGAGAGCTATTGGAGATCACTAGTGATGACTAGAAGGATCAGTGGTAGCAGAGCCTGATTGAGCAATTACGCTGTATGGCCTAAGATGGTGACAGGAGGAATATCATCAAAAGAAATGATGCATAACAGCAGAGACCAAGATTTGTGGAGACACATTAATGAAACATCATTTGACACGCACTACATATGAAGATTCAAAAACACAAAATCCAAGTACCAAACATGGGAAAATCTTGCTTCCTTCAAGAGTTAAACTTACATAATTATTACACAGGGCTAATGGAGATGTTTTATCTAGGTTTTAATAAACCAGTTTACATCACTTCATGTGCAAGGCTGTATTGTGTGTATATTTTGCTTACCTCCAACAAATAGAAGTAACGTTTAAATGAAGGGGCCTCGGGATCCTCAAGGCCTCTCAGCTGCTGGATAAAGAACATGAAGATTTCCTGCAGAATGAAGAAAAATAGAACAGTATTATAGACATCAATCTACGCAACAACTCTGCACTGACATGTCATATCACAGACTCTGATTCAACAAGTTAGAAATGAACATAGCGTATCATCAACAAGGCAATATAAGATCTAGCAAACAGCAAGTGCTGAAAGCATATATTAAAGTAGCTACTTCTAAACATATATCAAGTAAAAGAATTACATATCTTATTGTTTTCTACTTTTGTCCACTTAAAATAAATTGACTATATCTGCAGTGGTGGACTGAACTCAGGTCATGATCTTGGTGAGCAAGGAAGCATCAAAACCTACCTTTAAATGGTCTGCCTCCTTGTAGGGAGCTTCTGGAGCAAAGATGCGGAACACATCAGCAATGCAACAAGCTGTCAAGAGACGCACATCTTTATTGCTATGCTCCATGTACGTGTCTGTCGCTAAATGCAGTGCTAAAGGAGCAAAACTATCATTGTCATCTTGGCCCATATCCTGAAATGCTCTTGCAAGTACCTGTTGGATAAATCAGAAAAGAAATGACAGAAACTATTCAACCCAATATATCACATGAGAAATTAAATAAGCAGTGGCACATTATCATGATCCTTTAAATAGGAGATCATGATCACCATCTTAATGTGCCATACTGATAAGTGAGAGCTATCATCATTTGCCATCACACATGAACACCAGATCAGGTCCGAATTATTGTTCCGATAATGCCATCCATTTATGTTGAAGATTATTTCTCTATATACTGTGCCCAATTCTAATTTCTCTAATCAATTTATGGTTTTCATTTGTTCCTTGTAGGACTTCTTTATTTGTTTTTCTTTCTTTTTAAATGCCCATCCATGGTATTCTTTGCATTTTCCTCAGAAGTCACATTTTCACTGCCATTAGATGTTTCTCAGCTTGTTTGTTTATTGACCAATTCAGTTATCAGTTATCAGTTGGGGTATCTTCATTGCACTCCGGACATGTCCATAGATGCTCAGATCCTCCCCCCAGCATATGCATCAGCGTCCGGTGGCTAATAGTGCCAGTTCTGTGTTGGTTGACGAGGCGCCTTGTTTTCCCGATGTACCTCTCGCGTCTGGCTGTGCTGATTCTTACTCCCAAGTCTTTCATCCTGGACAGCGATGTGGATTCACTGACGTCAAAGTCCTCTGTTCTCGCAATATCTTTAAGGACGTTAATAACATCGGCATGATCCATGGGCTGGCCATCTACAGGGGGTGCAGAGCCAGCCAGTTTATCAGCTCGTTCATTTCCCTCGACTCCCGCATGTCCCGGGACGAAGATGAAGGTGACTTTACGAACAACAGACTTCCGCAGCGACTCAGTCCACTGTCTACATACAGATCCAGCTTCGATCTTCTGAATCATGCTCATTGAGTGAGTCAGTACACACACGTTGATACAATGCTGTGATTCCAGCCATATAAAAGCCTGTGTAACTGCCATCACCTCCATCGTCATGCTGCTCGTGGTCTTAGAGTGGGCACCACTGGATTCTTGAATGGTTCAGCCCGCTGAACAGGCTGTAAATGCCCACGCACTTCTCTGCTGCTTTACAACAGATCCATCTGTATAGATGAGCACTTCGGGGCTATCTGAGTGTTCATAGATGAGCGCGTTGACTTCTGCATTGACAGCGACAGGGTTCTGCTCTCTTTATTGTCCAAATAGCACTTTAATACTATTTTTCACACTGCAATTAATGGCTTTTTAAATGGTATTTTTCCCCTCTTACAAAAGGCTACCTTTGCTATAGCGATTCTTGTTCTAATCCATCAAGATTAATTAAAGACAGTCTCAGAAAAGTACAATGACAAATTTATTTACATAAAGATAAATTATGGTCATTTGAAATTCAGACATTTAATTTAATTAATACTAAACACTGCGGTAAGAATATTCTAAACAGAACCTGGCATAAAACAAATCATACTGCAGATTAAAAGTTTGATAATAATTGGGAAAGAAAAACCTAGAATGCCACAAAGTGAAAAGATTGCCCAAGGTTAATTAAATGAAAAACAAAATCACAATTTATAACTATATTTAAACATAGAAATCACAAACAATACGCTGCATATTTTATTGTCAGAAATATTACGAGCGTTCATTTGAAATCCGTCCGTGCCGCACAGCACGTAATTGCGTACGTTGAACATGATCGTGTCATAATCATGTGATAAGTACTGACCAATGAATAAAAGAGCACGTGCTTATCGTCCCATGATGCATAGGTTATGTTTCTGACCATTGAGAAAATGGCTGGGTTGATCCAAAATCCGTCCAAAGAAGCTCAAAGAGTGGTGATTCAGATTCTTTCATTTGAAGGATGTCGACCAGTGGACATTCATCGAAGAATGCATGCAGCGTACGGTAACAAATGTGTGTTGAAGACAACAGTGACAGATTGGGCATGAATGTTTCGGAAAGGACGTCAGTTCACGCCGGATCTACGACGGCCGGGTCAAGCGCATATTGTTGCAACACAAAAAACCATCGCCAAAATTGATGCAGCAGTACAGATGAACCGTTGCCAAAGCATACGTTTGCTAGTGAAAGAATTTGATGTGTCAATTGGAACAATTCAAAAGGTCGTTCGTAAGAAACCGCAATATCGGAAGGTGTGTTCACAGTGGGTACCACGGATGTTGACCGACCACCAAAAAGAGGAACGCATGGGATGGTGTTTGAACCACTTGCTGCGTTACAGAGTGGAGGGTGATGTATTTCTCTTCCGCATAGTGGCAGGCGATGAATCATGGTGTCATCACTTTGAGCCGAGTAGCAAAAGAGAGAGCATGCAATGGAAGCATGCTGGATCACCAAAAGCCAAAAAAAATTCAAGTTACAGGTTTCGGCTGGTAAGGTTATGCTGAGCGCATTTTTTGTTTCCAAGAAGGGTTATTGTTGGCCGACTTTTACGGACCTGGTGTCAACATCAACTCTACCCACTACTTGCAAACACTAGGCAAGCTGCAAAATGCCATCACGAATAAACGACCCGGCGTGCTTTCTCGCGATGTGATTTTGTTGCACGATAAAACTTGTCCATATGTTGCAAAGATTGTGCAGGAAGTATTAGCTTGGAAGAAGTGGGAAATTCTGCAACATCAAGCCTATAGTCCTGATTTGTCACCATGTCATTTTCATTTGTTCGGACCTCTAAACAAAGCTCTCAAGGGGCAACGATTTCACGCAGATGCAGACGTAATGAACGCGGTAAACACTTGGTTCAGTGAGCAACCACAATCCTTTTTTGCGGACGGCATTCGCTGCCTACCTAAGCAATGGGATGCTTGCCTGAATGCCTACGGCAACTTCTTCTGACCAACCTATGGTGCATAATTCATTCAAATTGAATGCTTTGTTTAATTCTACCACACCTGTTAATGTTTCTTTCATGCTTTTGTAATAAAGCCATGGGAACAGGTTTTGAATGAATGACCCTTATATTTCGTGGCAACTCACCAGGTTCATCATGCAGGTGCATTATCATATGATGTGAATAGCTGAATAACTGATACTGTTCAAATGAGGAGCATTCGTTATCCCCACGGTACTCACAGACTTACTATGAAGTCTTTCTGTCTGCATTTTGACGCCTTTACATATCTGAGCTGCTCTGTGGCAAAGTGGTTATGGACACAATTCGTAATCCTGTATACTGCGTTCAAAACACAGCTGCGGGTGATCTGGGAGCAGACCGCCTTGTGTTGGTTTTCATTAAATGATATGAGTGCTGGTTCGTTCAGAAAACAAAGTCAAACTTCTGAACGTAAACTTGCCAAGAAATCACAAACAGCCAAAAAATACCGGGGTTGACTGCAAAGTCCTGTAAAGGGTATGCAACTAACTTAACTGCATATTTGAGTAATCATTTACTGTTCATTGAACACAGTGTACAAAACACCTTTACTTTGTGAACTTTATAGCTGCAATTTAGCAGGAGTTGAGAGATAGCCGAGCTCTGGACTTTCAAAGCCCTGCCCAAACAGGTGCCATGCAGTGTACAGGCTAGGATGTGCATTTCAAGTCCAACAGGTAAAATACCTTGCCTCACCAGGAATTAGAACCCATGTCCCACAATGTATGAGACTACACCAAACTTCTCAGACACCAGCACCTCTTCTTTCATTCGATACCAGCTCCTCAATGACTGAAAGATTGTGCTAAAGCTTCATAACAACTATAGCAAGGTTTAATGTAAACATGATGTTACAGGAAAGCTACGGTAGCAAAGTGGCTAAACACTTGCCTGCTGGCCCGGTTGTCATGGCTTCGACCCACATCAGGGCGGATTCAATTTTTTTTTAATTGACTGGACTCCCAGGCTGACCCAGCCTAAAATAGCTACCAGGAAATGCCTTGGAAAGTAAAGACGACCAGTGTGATAGTGACATCCCCCATTGAGTGCCATTAAAAAAATACGGGCCTAGCACAAACTGTCCAATGTACCTAAGGTGTGTAAGATGCTGCTATCCTTTCCTTTTTTTTTTTTAAACTTGAGAAGTTACATAAATAAATGGTAAATATTTATAAATAAAGCAAGGTTTAATCGTAATGGAAATATGATGTTACAGAAAAATCATAATCATCAGTGCCATGCTGATAAGTGCTGGCAGTCATGGTTTGCCATCTCACACAATCAATTGTCTCGGATCAGGTCTGTGTTTTTGTCCCGATTATATGTGGCCAATCCATCCAGATATTTATCTCTTTGCCTGACCACTGCTATTTTTCAGTAAATTTTGCCAGCTATTAAGTTTTCATGTTCATTTCTCCTCGTAATGTGCCCAACACATCTTTACTACAGAAACAAGAAATGTAAGATCTTTATAACAACCAAAACAAGGCTTGATGGGAGACGTCACAAAAACAAGAAATGTTAGATCAACCAAAACAAGGCTTGATGGGAGACGTCACAAAAACAAGAAATGTTAGATCTTTATAACAACCAAAACAAGGCTTGATGGGAGACGTCACAAAAACAAGAAATGTTAGATCTTTATAACAGCTAGAACAAGTTTTAATGGAAATATGACACTACATAAACAACAAATGTCTTTACAACAACTAAAACAAAGTTAAATATCAACTTGTTACAGAACAAATACTAAATCTTTATAACAAAAATAAAGTGTAATGGAACCAGGATGTTACATAAATAAATACTAAATCTTTATATGAAATAAAACCAGATTTAATAGAACCAGATGTTACAAAAACACAAATTTGCAGTCTCTCTTTGCTTTCACTTGACAGATGAAATAAAAATAAGATTGTTAATTATCATCAATGCAACTGCTGCTGATGAGAATACCACCAGAAACCACTATATTAAACTCATCAATATAAACAGTTTCATGCTACGCTTACCTTGAGACGGCGAATAAGCTCATCTTTACCAACATCTTCTGCCAATTCTTTACACCCCGGAGGATATACAATCTTGGAATGTTGTATGTTTTTCGCCATTTTACATGAAATCAATGTTCAGTCCTGAAATCAAAAAGTTACACTGCTTTATTAAACTGTATAATCCTCCGGTCCCCAACATGGAGGTTAGACATTGAACTGCTAAGGCCTCTGAAGTGTTTATGCTTGTGGCTACGCTTTCCATTCGCATTTTCCTCATGTTGGATTGACAGCACATGGGTCTGTCGGCCTGCTACTGAGTGAGTGAGTGGCGGCATTATGCAGTGTACCTGTGTGGGCTGTTGGCTTGCTGAGACTCCTTTCTGTTCCACTTTTCACACTGGGCAGTGATGAGCATTTTGTGTCGTATTCACTGGCACAGGAACAGAGCATAATGGGGACGACCTGTTGCCGTGAAATTGGAACCACAACTAACTAACTAACTGTATAATTTTGTTTACTGTAAAACTATTTTGCATTTGTGTACAGTACATCTCAAACTACCACCAGAAATGGTCAATAGAACTCAAAGGACAATGATAGAACCGCTTGATGATCTTGACTTTGCTAATATTACCCTCCTGTCCTGCATACAAAATCAGATGCAAGCTAAACTAAATACACTTGATGAGAGATAACAATTAGGTCTAAAAGTTAATAGAGAAAATGCAAAGATAATGAGAATAAATCAAGTAAATAAAAACCCAATCTTCCTTGGTGAAACCTCACTTCAAGAGGAATCTAACATGTTAGGTAGCAATGTAGACAAAGATGAGGGAACAGATTCAGCATCATCATATAAGGTAGAAAAAAAATGAACATAATTCCAAGCCAGCCTATTTTCCTCAGGAGCCAGCTTTGTTTCTTTTGCAAATATAGGCTAAGAAAACGAATATTCAGGTGCTAGGTAAAAATATCCAGGCACCATGGCAACCTTACACCTTGGATTTTTTAAAACCCCTGATCATGTACCCTGACAACTGGTGAAGACGTTCATGCATCTCTATGAATCTGGGTCTGTGGTGTTCTAGATCGATTCTGTTGATGGTACTCCTCATGTAATGTCTCAGTCTGCCAGGCATAATGTATCTCAGCCTGACCTGTCTCTTCTACCACTGATTTCCACCAGATGTCACAATATTTTCCAAAGCATCTTTTCTCACTGTATGACCAAATTAACATTGTATCCTTCATTAGCCTTTTCCAGGCACTTATTGTTAATTACTCTGGCAGGTCCAAGGTATTTGCAACATGTCTCAGAAACCACATCTTTGTTGCCTCAAGAGTTCTTCCTCATTTGACCGCTCACACTCCCCAATTCATTACCATACAGGAAAACAAGTTCTATATAATATTTTGTTACTCTCTTTCTGACATTCAAGACAGCAACTTATTGGGGGAATAGACAGTAAGTTTTCATAGCACTAGGAAATTTGTGTAAATCAACAAAAACTAGATCAAGTAAAAAGAGAACTGTGAACGTCAGAAGTGGGATGCAGTGTGTAATGCTGCATACCTGCATTCGAAACACAGCTGCAGGAGATTTGGCAACAGGCCGCCTTGCGATTTTTTTTTTTAAACGAAATGGCATGGGTGCCGGTCATTCAGAAAGCAATGGCAAACTACTGAACATAAACTTGCCAAGAGATCACAACAGCAAAAAATGCTGGTGCTGACTGTGACATCCTGTAAAGGATATGCAGCTAACTTATGGAATGGAAACCGTGAGAATGACAAAAAGAATTACTAATAAACCTATGTACTAATGGAGGTTAAGGGCAGAAGAATATATATGAAAGTTAAAAATAAAAGTTTTAGATCATCTGCAGTGTTTTTATTTTATTTTAAAGTTACCATTTTGACTTATTTCACACCAACCAAATCATCATACACTGGGTTGTTGTTACTCTTTATACCAACACAATTTGAGTTTCTTAGAGAACCTATACACTGGGTTGTTACTCTCCATAGGTCAATCCAATTTTAGTTTCCTTCTGACATGTGTGATGTTGTAACCAATAAGAGTGTTCTTCTTCTTTTGTTCATTTGAAATAGAGCGTCTATATCTGCAGTGTTGTCTCTTGTACAAAGTTCACTGTCTTGCTTAGTTCACTCATTGGTCAGTAAAGTTTAGCTTCTACTATTGTTTCTCTAGGCTAAAAGGTTTGACTTGATATGTCATATCAGGACAGTCTTAGATTACGTGATCTGCTGTCTCTTGCACAAATCCACATATTTATATGGTTATTTGCCAATCTTAAAATGTGTTTACATGTGGCTGCGTAATTGATTATGCCCTGTTCTAAGGTGCAGAATAATAATTTCTTCTGGTCTATCCATATGGTAGCTGTCTTGTGATGATATTGGCGGCTTTCTAGTTTATTTGAAGGATTTTTTAATTTGGTAGTAACTAGTACATACCTGCCCCGTGTTGCAAAGGGGTTACGGACGCAGTATATAATCTTGCATACTGCAAATCGAAACACAACTGTGGGTGATTTAGCAGCAGACTGCCTTTATATTGGTTGAAATGGTATGGGTGCCGGTTGTTCAAAAAGCAATGGCAAACTACTGAATGTAAACTTGCCCAGGGATTACAAGCAGCCAAAAAATGCTGGGATTTACTGCTACATCTTGTAAATGGTATACAACTAACTTTATTTTTAACTAGTAAATCTGGTTGCTCTTCTTTTGCACTTTCCATACTTAAGTTTATCAGCTCTCTCATTACCAAACAATCCACAGTGAAATGATATCCACTGTAGGTAACCTTAAACTGATTGACTTGTTCAGTCAGTAGTGTGTGACAGTGTCAGTGATTTTTAAACAGTGTTGACACTTTTCTGAAGTGCTCAGAGTGCTGATTTTTATTATTGATAATAATACCACAGGTTGTGAACCATGCATGGTTTTCAGTAATTTATCTGTTGTACCGTGATTGCTTCAATTTCTGCATCATAATTGTCACAGCACTTTCCTGTTGGTAAGCTGGCCATATCCCTGGTATTATTTGGGTATTCTATGTATACTCCCGGTCTTATATTTCTAAGTGCATTTAGTACTGACAAGTCTATATACTATATAGACTAGGGCCCAAAAATAGCTGTGCGTATTCATCATCAGGAAACTAAGTTGACTGTTCCATATTGCACCCTGTTATGTTCTTCCTTGTTGAAAACTCTGTTCTCTTGTATGTTGGATGTGTAATAGTAGTCTATGTTTCTCTCTCTGTGGGTTTTGTTCTAAGATAGTTTGTGTAATGATATGCCTGATACACAGAATGTCAAGGAAATGTAAAGTGGCCATAGTAGTCATAGTCACTGGTCAATGAATGTTGACTTGCATGTTAGAGAATGAGTCCGTATAGGCATGAATGAACTAATATAGTGTCCTTAAATTAATAATTAAGTAGCAGTAAATAATATCATCATCATCAAGTGCCGTGCCGGCTGGCGTAGGCGTTCATGGCTCTCCACAGATCTCGGTCTTTGGTGTTCTGGATCAACTCTGCTGATGATATTCCTCCATGCCACCGTCTCAATCCATCCAGCATCATTTCTCTTGGTCTGCCACTGCCTCTCTTCCCCTCGATCTTTCCAGTTGTCACGATGTTCTCCAATGCCTCTCTTCTCAACACATGACCAAAGAAAGCTGTTTGTCTCTTTCTTATTGTTGTATATAGTGTTCTAGTTTCATTAGCCTCTTTCAGGCAATCGTTGTTAGTTACTCTGGCAGTCCAAGGAATTAACAACATTCGTCTTAAAAACCACATCTTTGTTGCTTCTAAGTTCTTCCTAATTTGTTCATTTACATTCCAAGATTCACTGCCATACAGCAAAACTGGTTCTATATAGCATTTTAGCACTCTCTTTTTTACATTTATTGATAGCGACTTATTGCATAAGATACTCTTCATTTTCTGAAATGCGGCTTTTGCCTGCCCTATTCTGCTCTTAATCTCTGTTGTACATCTTCCATCCGATGTTATAAGTGCCCCTAGGTATTTAAAATTATCCACTTGGTTGAGAATTTCCCCTTCTATTTCTATGTCACATTTTGGTGTCCCCATTTTCTTTGATATCACCATTGTTACTGTTTTCTTGATATTCAAGGAGAGTCCTTTCTGTGCACTCTCTGATACTACAATGTCCAATAATTGTTGTAGGTCTGTTGCATTATCCACCACCAATACTGTGTCATCTGCATAGCGTATATTGTTTATATATCCTCCGATCAGTATTCCTGGCTTCTCTTTGATCTCTCTCATTATTACTTCGCTATATAGGGAGAAGAGATCAGATCGGGTGACAAGACACACTCCTGTCGTACTCCTAAAATTAATAAGGGACCCACAAAAATATCAAATTATCATTAAAAGTAACCATTAAAGTAAATATGTATTTAGCCAGTTTTCACCACTTCCATAAATTACCTGTTTATTCAGTATTAAGTGAAAAATGAAAATATTGTAATTAACAGACAATTATGAGTTATCACTGAATGATTATGGTAATCAGTTTTAAGTTATATCCATTATGATTGGTACTGTGAATGTGTAAACAGCTGATTACAAATTATTTAAATATCCTTTAATCAGTAATCGCCATTTGCTTAAATGTATCAAAATCAACATAAATCACTGAAAGTCAAATCAAGGCACAAGTAATTATATTATGTGATACTGTAAGTGAATGCTATTTTTATTACACTGCATTATGTAATATTCATTCATTCACTTATTTCTCATTTGTGCCCCAATTTGCATGAGATTTCTCTATTCTGTAGAATTTGAGCACTGAAACTAGCATATTGGATAATTAAATTCACTACATTAAATAGTCATAAATATACTAACATGATGATATACAATCAATAACTAGCTGAACTAAACTACCTACAACCACAAGTTATTGCCTGGCTATGCCTATTGTCTCACATGTGATATTGCATAAATATTTAATACACAACATACTTTACTTGGTATAAGTATAACTACTATAGCTCAACAGGTAACTACTATTTACCAATAGTTTTCCTTTATATAGAATATCAAGAAAGCTCAATAAAACGCCCAACATGATCACTACTCCACAATCATAAACCAACAGTTTTACAGACATGAAAAAAAAGATGCCTTTAAGACAGACAACAATGAAAATGGCGTTAACATGCAGCGACAGTGATGGGTTACCTGAACCTACTGACAACGAACATTATGCACATTCGCTGCCACCAGACAAACATCAAACTCTATACATACTGTTTATTTTTAATCTACACAATTCAATGTACAACTTACAAAGTTACATTTCTTCACAGGCACAAGTGAATAGTCAACAAGAATGGTAGGGTTTCAATAAACAAGGCATTCTGCATATTATTACGCTAGCACCAGACGTGGCTGGCTGAGTGAGCCAAGGGCAGCACGGGAGGGAACCCATTGTAAAATTTTTCACTTCATAGTCCATACAAAATTATTGTTTATTTTTATCGGCACTACTCAATGTATTACTCACGACTATGTTTTTCTACACATATACATATCACTATTGAACAATAATGATGAGGGGTGAATACACAAACGTGATTTTCACATCCCCGAACAGAAAAATTCGAGCTCCTACCGCCAAGGAAGTCATTACGCCGATATGGACCTGGTAAAACATGAAAACACAACTCTAATCATATTCAAACTTACATGTACATACAGCCAGTACGAACCTTATCCTCTTTAAGATTATCCTGCCAGCGCAAGAAGGCTCAAGTATTATCTACAGCATAAATATTCCTCAAAGAAACGCGGAAACTGACCACATAGAAACAAACATTTTGAGGAAACTTCCGACAAGATATCGCGCGCATGCCAAGTCCGCGGCAATGTTCCTCGCTTGTTGATTGGCTAGCGAGGCCGCCTTGATATATTGGGCTCCAGGTCTGTCTACATTCTATATCTGCTTCTCCCCCCTTGTTTTCTATTCCAATTTTTAAGTTCCAATCAGCAATTGTTCTTTTTTATGTTTTGTTTTCATAACGAAGAAAATATATGTAGCGTCGAGTGACTACAAACATATTCAGTTGATCTGTCTTTACTTTTTATTTTAAATACACAGATAACAATAAATAAATGTATAAGTACTGATTTTATTATTGGCATTCAAAGAGGAAGATCGAGAAGTGAATACCTGGATGGCTTGGCCACGTGGAATGGTCGAGACAGGAACACTGAGCTGATCCACGACTCTGGTGATCGAGTGAGATGACATAACATGACCGCCCACGCTTATCGGCATGGCACATGATGGATGGATGGATTCAAAGCGCAGGAAAGTAAGAGGGTGTATACGAGGGTAAGTTAATAAGTAAGTCACAAATGGCTGTAGAAAAATAACTAAATATGACAACAACTTGAAACAAGTTTATTTGTATACATACATTGTCCCTTTATTTTTCAATATAATTTCCACCAACATTGATACACTTATCCCATCGTTTTATCAGTCCTTCCAAATCGGCAGCATAGAACTGCGTGCTCTGTTTTCTAAACCACGTTTTCACTTCACATTCAACTTCGGCGTCATTCGCGAAATGTCTCCCGCCAAGGTGGTTATTAGTGTTTATGTTGACAAATGTTTATTCCGTAAAGCGGTGCATAGCTGGGTAGAAAAAGTTACGAGGGCGAGTCAATAAGTAAGTCATACAGTTCTGTGGGATGGCAGCAGGTAAATGAAAACAAAGCACGCAGTTCTATGCAGCCGGTTTTGGGAGGGCTGATTAAAATTTTGGTGGAAATTATGTTGAGAAATAAAGGGACAATGTGTGTATAAAAATAAACTGGTTTCAAGTTGTTATCATATTTAGTTATTTTTCTACAGCCATTTGCTGACTTACTTATTAACTTATCCTCGTAATAAGGTATAAAAAAAAATAAAAGTTAGTTGCATATCTTTTACTGACGTAGCAGTCAACCCTCAGCCTTTTTGTTTGACTGTTCGTGATTCCAGGGCAAGTTTACGTTCAGTAGTTTGCCATTTCTTTCTGAACGACCGGCACCCATACCATTTCATAAAAAACCAACACAGCTGTGTTTCGAACGCGGTAAGCGGGATTACGAGCTGCGTCCGTAACGATTTAGCCACGGACCGACATAATTAGATATACACGCTACTTTAACCTGACCCCACTAAAGTAGAACTTAAACAAGAACAAGAAGAGGGGGAAACCATAACTAAACAGAGTAATTCCTGCCCATCATCATCATCATCATCATCATCCATCATCATCATCATCATCATCCAGAGCCTTGCCGGCTGGCGAGGGCGATCATACTTATCCACAAATTGCTATCTCCGACGCCATGCATCAGTTCGTGTGTTGACTCCCTTCCGTAACATGGCAAGAATTTTCTCACGCTGTCTTCTTCTATCTCTCTTTCCACAAATCTTTCCGGTTGTCACAACATGTTCTAGTTTTTATCTTCTCATAATACGGCCAATATACGGCTCATAATACGGCCAAAAACAAATTATGACTGTTTCTTTCTGATGTTTGTAATAAGTTGTCTATGCGACCTAACTTCCCTCAGAATGTCCAGATTGCTCATTTTGGTTGTCCAATTAATTCTCAGCATACTTCTATAAAATCACATATCCAAGACGTCTTCTGCCCATAAATGTTTTGTTTTAGTTTTTAACGAATTTTAAGATGTTATGTGATTTGTTACTGTATGTTTATAAATCATGGACCAATAATGCCAAGATTAGACATAAATTAGAGAGACATGGTTACTTCGCAGAATGCTAAGAATTCTATGGTCAGCTAAGAAGACAAATATCCAAGTATTTGAAAGGAATGGAGATGGGGGTGAGTTCACACAGATACAGATTACCCACAACGGCATTAGGCTTTGCCATTGGTGTGGTCATTTTAAGAGAAGGGAATTCGTGGAGAAGGCTATGACAGTCAAGCAGATTGTGGGTATTAGAGACAGAAGAATGGGTAGGCAGAGTGGCATAGAAAACAATAAGTAGTCGAACTTATCAAGAACACAGAAGACGCAATATAACGTTCTTGCTCTCGAGTCCGTCTGTCTACTTTCGTGCTCTTCTGTTGTGCAAGCATGCTTTCACCCATTTGTACATTTTCCCACTTACTTTATAGTTTCTTCATCATACCTTCTTTTCAGACTTTGTCAAACGCTTTCTTTAGATCTATCTATGGATGCAAGCACCAGTTTCTTATCTCGGAATGCATCCTCAATTTCTTGAGAGAGGTAGGTTGTCTGACTGTTGCTGCCAGATGTGATGAATGCACAAGCCAAGTATTTTGCAAGACTGAGTGCTCACCATCAACCCGACTATAACAGCAATTTGGAACCTGTCACTGTTTTAATGGAGGGTACGGGGTGTCAGACATTGGTAGCACCTTTGGTAAGGATGACTCTCATGTCCTTTTCAGGACCCATCCCCCACTGGTCCAAGCCTGACACCCAGCTCGTGCCTGTGGCTCCTAGTAGCTGTCAGCATGCGACAGCGGCCACCCCCCAGGCAACAGCTGTGAGAGGCTGGCTAAACCAGGCATGGGTAGCCGATTTGGTGTCAAACCAAGCGGTAAACTAGTGTATGCCTACCCAGCATGTGAAGACAGGATTCGGCAGACTGCGCGGAAGAAATCATTCCTGATTCAAAGGGCAAGACGGCGTTTACCTGCAAAAAGTTGTGGAACGTAATGAGCACGGCAAGGCACGTAGAGCGCCCTGGTCATCCACTGCACCTGTATTCGTCTCCAGTCGTCTCGACTTGTCTTGCCACTGGACTCAGATGGACTCAG
The DNA here is from genome assembly GCA_014155875.1 of Cepaea nemoralis. Classification (NCBI taxonomy): domain Eukaryota; kingdom Metazoa; phylum Mollusca; class Gastropoda; order Stylommatophora; family Helicidae; genus Cepaea; species Cepaea nemoralis. The sequence continues at coordinate 51,544 of JACEFZ010026972.1, read as the reverse complement.
GCGAGAGAGTGAGGTCGACGAATTGCGCAACTCTTCCTCACTTTAATCCAAGTCATTGCGCAAGTCATTCTTCATCCAACGTCATATATCACCTTCAAGCCCTGTGGCGATGGGCGAGCGACGAAGCGGCAGGCGTGGGTACGCTGGCAGCCGTAGTCGCAGACCTGCACACAGGCGGCTCAGGCCATATGGTCGTCTTCTACTGACCGGAGCAGCAGTGGGATTCGGCAGCCCCCTGAGCGACTGAGCAGCCCTCTATAGGAAAACACTGCTCACCTCCATAGCATGAGGAAGGGGCTAGAAAAGGTGCCCTATACATTGTCTGCTCCATCACTACCTAACCAGCTAGTCGCGGTTGGTGGGTACCCTAACTGCGGTCGACATACAAACAAAGATAAAACAAGCAAAGCTAAAAGAGTAAACCATATTCCCTTGGAATGTACGCACCTTACTAGACAGAGACGGCGCGTCGGGTCCAGAGAGACGAACAGCACTGATTGGTGAGAGAGCTGGGCAGGTACAACATCGACATTGCAGCCTTGAGCGAGACACGACTTGCAGAAGAAGGCCAAATCTGTGAAATAGGTGCCGGCTACACATTTTTCTGGAGTGGAAGGAAAAGCGAGGAAAGACGCCAATCCGGTGTGGATTTGCCATTAAGTCGGCAAATTAGCTGGATTTCCAAAGGCTATAAACGACCGGCTCATGACCATTAAGTTGCCCCTGCTGAATGGAAGGAAGCATGCAACCATTGTGAGTGTCTACGCACCAACTATGACCAACGAAGATGATGTCAAGAACAAGTTCTATGAGGACCTGCACAATGTACTAACATCTGTTCCTAAAGGAGACAAACTTATACTCCTTGGGGATTTCAATGCCAGAGTAGGCACGGACACCACCTCTTGGAGTGGCATTATTGGAACGCATGGAGTCGGAAATTGTAACAGCAATGGACTCCGCCTCCTTCAGACATGTGCCGAACATGATCTCCTGATTACGAACACAATTTTCCGTCTCCCCATGAGAAATAGGACATCGTGGATGCACCCTCGCTCGAAACACTGGCACCTCATTGACTATGTCATCGTCAGGAGGAGTGACAGACAAGACGTTCGAGTGACAAAATCCATGTCTGGTGCCTAATGTTGGACAGACCATCGTCTCATTGTCTCGAAAAGTAAACATTCACATCAGGCCACCACGGCGTCCTCAAGGGGTGAAAATGCAAAAAAAAGCTAAATGTCACCCGCCTAAACAGCAAGAAAATGCAGCAGTCGTTTGAAAATATGCTGGAAGACCGCCTCAAGCCCAATGCTGCAGCTAAACAGGATACAGAAACAGAATGGAGAGCCCTAAAGGACATAATTTACAACACTGCTATGGAAATCCTGGGTCCAGCCCCCCGAAAGCATAAAGACTGGTTCGATGAAAATTCCGAAGACATCAACCAATTGCTGGCCGAGAAACATCTTCTCCTCAAGGCACATTTGAATGACCCGAAGTCAACATAAAAAAAGATGCCTTCAAGAACATTCAGAGAGTAGTGCAGCAGAAACTTCGGCACATGCGGGACTCCTGGCTGAGCAGCAAAGCTGATGAAATTCAGGGCTTTGCTGACAGACATGATATGAAAAACTTCTACGACTCACTGAAAGCGGTCTATGGTCCTACATCACCAGGCATAGTTCCCCTCCTCAGTGCAGATGGGGAACATTGGTCACCGATAAGAAAGAAATCCTTCAACGCTGGGCAGAGCATTTCAGCAACATCTTAAATGCAACTTCCTTCTTCGATGATGAAACCATCAACTGCCTTCCTCAAGTTCCCACCAATGAGACACTTGATGACCTGCCAACCATAGTGGAAGTAAACAAAGCCATCCAGCAACTCTCCAGCGGCAATGCACCTGGTCCTGACTCCATCCCAGCAGAGATATACAAGGCAGGTGGGCCGGTCCTAACAGAGCAGCTTCACCAAGTCTTTACAAACATATGGGTGAACGAGACCATGCCACAAGATTTCAAGGACGCGTCAATAGTCCACCTTTACAAACGTAAAGGAAACCGCCAATCCTGTGACAACCACCGAGGCATCTCCTTGCTTTCAATTGCAGGGAAGATACTCGCCAGAATTCTTCTCAATCGCCTCACAGCCCATCTCGATCAAGGTCTTCTTCCTGAGAGTCAATGTGGCTTCAGAAAAGAACGTGGAACTGTTGACATGATTTTCGCTGCAAGGCAGCTGCAAGAGAAATGTCAGGAACAGAACTGCGAAATGTTCTCCACTTTCATTGACCTTACCAAGGCTTTTGATACAGTCAGCAGAGAAGGACTGTGGAAGATTATGGCAAAATATGGCTGTCCACGAAAGTTTGTCCAAATAGTGCGGCTATTTCATGATGGCATGCAGGCAAGAGTACAGGAAAATGGTGAACTGTCTGAACCCTTTCCTGTCACCAATGGAGTGAAGCAAGGATGTGTCCTGGCACCAACACTGTTCAGCCTCATGTTTTCAGCCATGTTGATGAATGCCTTCGAGAACGACGACATTGGAATAGACATCAACTACCGTATGGATGGAAAGTTATTCAATCTCAGAAGGCTGAAAGCTAAAACCAAAATTAACAGCGACACCGTCAGAGAGCTCCTGTTTGCTGATGATTGCGCTCTATATGCCAACTCAGAGGCGGACATGCAACATAATGTTTCAGCTTTCTCACATGCCTGTGCCAACTTTGGGCTCAATATCAACTTGGAGAAGACTGTAGTTATGTACCAGCCAGCTCCAGGGAATAATCACACTGTGCCGAATATCAAAGTGAATGATCATAGACTAAGTGTTGTGGACAAATTCACCTATCTTGGCAGCACTGTGTCACAAGCTGCCACAATTGATGACGAAGTGAATGCAAGAATCTCCAAGGCCAGTGCGGCCTTTGGCAGACTGTACAAGAATGTATGGGACAGAACTGGAATAAGCCTGCAAACAAAGCTAAAAGTCTACAAAGCAGTTGTATTATCCACACTGCTATATGCTTGTGAAACCTGGACTGTTTATCAGCGACACGCTAGGAAATTAAACCACTTCCACACAGTCTGCCTAAGGAAGCTACTGAAGATTAAATGGCAAGACAAGATTCCAGACACTGAAGTCCTAGAAAGAGCAGTCCATGCCCAGTATCCACACTCTACTGATGAAGAATCAGATTCGCTGGGCTGGTCACTTGACTCGCATGCCAGATCACAGGCTCCCTAAACGAATTTTTTTACAGCGAACTGCGTTGTGGTAAACGCTCCCAAGGTGGCCAGAGGAAACGCTTTAAAGACACTCTGAAAATCTCACTGAATGCTTTTGGAATTCATCATGACACCTGGGAGGCTGCAGCCAGAGACCGAAATTCATGGCGTGCATCATTACGCAAAGGTGCAGTCATATGTGAGGCAACCAGGACTGCAAGAGCTGTGAAGAAAAGGCAGGACAGAAAAACCACTGCAGGAAATCCTCCTCCAGAAACGTCAAGCATTCTTTGCCCACATTGTCAAAGAACATTTCGAGCCAAAATAGGCCTTATCAGCCATCTTAGAACCCACGGCTCCATACCTTCAACCCCACTGGATGAAATGAATGGTCATCATCATTCTTGATGGACAAACAACATAACTGTTTTAATGGTTTGATGTTGAGACAAAACACTCGTTATACTAAGCAGGACAATAGTTGTTGACAGAAAACACAGTCACAGCATCAATGGATAGAGACATCAATGGATACGCTGGCAGCCGTAGTCGCAGACCTGCACACAGGGGGCTCAGACCATATGGTCGTCTTCTACTGACCGGAGCAGCAGTGGGATTCGGCAGCCCCCTGAGCGACTGAGCAGCCCTCTATAGGAACATACTGCTCACCTCCATAGCATGAGGAAGGGGCTAGAAAAGGTGCCCTAAACATTGTCTGCTCCATCACTACCTAACCAGCTAGCCGCGGTTGGTGGGTACCCTTAACTGCGGTCGACATACAAACAAAGATAAAACAAGCAAAGCTAAAAGAGTAAACCATATTCCCTTAACAATTGGAACTTGGAATGTACGCACCCTACTTGACAGAGACGGCGCGTCGGGTCCAGAGAGACGAACAGCACTGATTGGGAGAGAGCTGGGCAGGTACAACATCGACATTGCAGCCTTGAGCGAGACACGACTTGCAGAAGAAGGCCAAATCTGTGAAATAGGTGCCGGCTACACATTTTTCTGGAGTGGAAGGAAAAGCGAGGAAAGACGCCAATCCGGTGTGGGATTTGCCATTAAGTCGGCCCTGGTCGGCAAATTAGCTGGATTTCCAAAGGCTATAAACGACAGGCTCATGACCATGAAGTTGCCCCTGCTGAATGGAAGGAAGCATGCAACCATTGTGAGTGTCTACGCACCAACTATGACCAACGAAGATGATGTCAAGAACAAGTTCTATGAGGACCTGCACAATGTATTAACATCTGTTCCCAAAGGAGACAAACTTATACTCCTTGGGGATTTCAATGCCAGAGTAGGCACGGACACCACCTCTTGGAGTGGCATTATTGGAAAGCATGGAGTCGGAAATTGTAACAGCAATGGACTCCTCCTCCTTCAGACATGTGCCGAACATGATCTCCTGATTACGAACACAATTTTCCGTCTCCCCATGAGAAATAGGACATCGTGGATGCACCCTCGCTCGAAACACTGGCACCTCATTGACTATGTCATCGTCAGGAGGAGTGACAGACAAGACGTTCGAGTGACAAAATCCATGTCTGGTGCCTAATGTTGGACAGACCATCGTCTCATTGTCTCGAAAATAAACATTCACATCAGGCCACCACGGCGTCCTCAAGGGGTGAAAATGCAAAAAAAAGCTAAATGTCACCCGCCTAAACAGCAAGAAAATGCAGCAGTCGTTTGAAAATATGCTGGAAGACCGCCTCAAGCCCAATGCTGCAGCTAAACAGGATACAGAAACAGAATGGAGAGCCCTAAAGGACATAATTTACAACACTGCTATGGAAATCCTGGGTCCAGCCCCCCGAAAGCATAAAGACTGGTTTGATGAAAATTCCGAAGACATCAACCAATTGCTGGCCGAGAAACATCTTCTCCTCAAGGCACATTTGAATGACCCGAAGTCAACATAAAAAAAGATGCCTTCAAGAACATTCAGAGAGTAGTGCAGCAGAAACTTCGGCACATGCGGGACTCCTGGCTGAGCAGCAAAGCTGATGAAATTCAGGGCTTTGCTGACAGACATGATATGAAAAACTTCTACGACTCACTGAAAGCGGTCTATGGTCCTACATCACCAGGCATAGTTCCCCTCCTCAGTGCAGATGGGGGAACATTGGTCACCGATAAGAAAGAAATCCTTCAACGCTGGGCAGAGCATTTCAGCAACATCTTAAATGCTACTTCCTTCTTCGATGATGAAACCATCAACTGCCTTCCTCAAGTTCCCACCAATGAGACACTTGATGACCTGCCAACCATAGTGGAAGTAAACAAAGCCATCCAGCAACTCTCCAGCGGCAAGGCACCTGGTCCTGACTCCATCCCAGCAGAGATATACAAGGCAGGTGGGCCGGTCCTAACAGAGCAGCTTCACCAAGTCTTTACAAACATATGGGTGAACGAGACCATGCCACAAGATTTCAAGGACGCGTCAATAGTCCACCTTTACAAACGTAAAGGAAACCGCCAATCCTGTGACAACCACCGAGGCATCTCCTTGCTTTCAATTGCAGGGAAGATACTCGCCAGAATTCTTCTCAATCGCCTCACAGCCCATCTCGATCAAGGTCTTCTTCCTGAGAGTCAATGTGGCTTCAGAAAAGAACGTGGAACTGTTGACATGATTTTCGCTGCAAGGCAGCTGCAAGAGAAATGTCAGGAACAGAACTGCGAAATGTTCTCCACTTTCATTGACCTTACCAAGGCTTTTGATACAGTCAGCAGAGAAGGACTGTGGAAGATTATGGCAAAATATGGCTGTCCACGAAAGTTTGTCCAAATAGTGCGGCTATTTCATGATGGCATGCAGGCAAGAGTACAGGAAAATGGTGAACTGTCTGAACCCTTTCCTGTCACCAATGGAGTGAAGCAAGGATGTGTCCTGGCACCAACACTGTTCAGCCTCATGTTTTCAGCCATGTTGATGAATGCCTTCGAGAACGACGACATTGGAATAGACATCAACTACCGTATGGATGGAAAGTTATTCAATCTCAGAAGGCTGAAAGCTAAAACCAAAATTAACAGCGACACCGTCAGAGAGCTCCTGTTTGCTGATGATTGCGCTCTATACGCCAACTCAGAGGCGGACATGCAACATAATGTTTCAGCTTTCTCACATGCCTGTGCCAACTTTGGGCTCAATATCAACTTGGAGAAGACTGTAGTTATGTACCAGCCAGCTCCAGGGAATAATCACACTGTGCCGAATATCAAAGTGAATGATCATAGACTAAGTGTTGTGGACAAATTCACCTATCTTGGCAGCACTGTGTCACAAGCTGCCACAATTGATGACGAAGTGAATGCAAGAATCTCCAAGGCCAGTGCGGCCTTTGGCAGACTGTACAAGAATGTATGGGACAGAACTGGAATAAGCCTGCAAACAAAGCTAAAAGTCTACAAAGCAGTTGTATTATCCACACTGCTATATGCTTGTGAAACCTGGACTGTTTATCAGCGACACGCTAGGAAATTAAACCACTTCCACACAGTCTGCCTAAGGAAGCTACTGAAGATTAAATGGCAAGACAAGATTCCAGACACTGAAGTCCTAGAAAGAGCATCCATGCCCAGTATCCACACTCTACTGATGAAGAATCAGATTCGCTGGGCTGGTCACTTGACTCACATGCCAGATCACAGGCTCCCTAAACGAATTTTTTACAGCGAACTGCGTTGTGGTAAACGCTCCCAAGGTGGCCAGAGGAAACGCTTTAAAGACACTCTGAAAATCTCACTGAATGCTTTTGGAATTCATCATGACACCTGGGAGGCTGCAGCCAGAGACCGAAATTCATGGCGTGCATCATTACGCAAGAGTGCAGTCATATGTGAGGCAACCAGGACTGCAAGAGCTGTGAAGAAAAGGCAGGACAGAAAAACCACTGCAGGAAATCCTCCTCCAGAAACGTCAAGCATTCTTTGCCCACATTGTCAAAGAACATTTCGAGCCAAAATAGGCCTTATCAGCCATCTTAGAACCCACGGCTCCATACCTTCAACCCCACTGGATGAAATGAATGGTCATCATCATTCTTGATGGACAAACAACATAACTGTTTTAATGGTTTGATGTTGAGACAAAACACTCGTTATACTAAGCAGGACAATAGTTGTTGACAGAAAACACAGTCACAGCATCAATGGATAGAGACATCAATGGATACGCTGGCAGCCGTAGTCGCAGACCTGCACACAGGGGGCTCAGACCATATGGTCGTCTTCTACTGACCGGAGCAGCAGTGGGATTCGGCAGCCCCCTGAGCGACTGAGCAGCCCTCTATAGGAACATACTGCTCACCTCCATAGCATGAGGAAGGGGCTAGAAAAGGTGCCCTAAACATTGTCTGCTCCATCACTACCTAACCAGCTAGCCGCGGTTGGTGGGTACCCTAACTGCGGTCGACATACAAACAAAGATAAAACAAGCAAAGCTAAAAGAGTAAACCATATTCCCTTAACAATTGGAACTTGGAATGTACGCACCCTACTTGACAGAGACGGCGCGTCGGGTCCAGAGAGACGAACAGCACTGATTGGGAGAGAGCTGGGCAGGTACAACATCGACATTGCAGCCTTGAGCGAGACACGACTTGCAGAAGAAGGCCAAATCTGTGAAATAGGTGCCGGCTACACATTTTTCTGGAGTGGAAGGAAAAGCGAGGAAAGACGCCAATCCGGTGTGGGATTTGCCATTAAGTCGGCCCTGGTCGGCAAATTAGCTGGATTTCCAAAGGCTATAAACGACAGGCTCATGACCATGAAGTTGCCCCTGCTGAATGGAAGGAAGCATGCAACCATTGTGAGTGTCTACGCACCAACTATGACCAACGAAGATGATGTCAAGAACAAGTTCTATGAGGACCTGCACAATGTATTAACATCTGTTCCCAAAGGAGACAAACTTATACTTCTTGGGGATTTCAATGCCAGAGTAGGCACGGACACCACCTCTTGGAGTGGCATTATTGGAAAGCATGGAGTCGGAAATTGTAACAGCAATGGACTCCGCCTCCTTCAGACATGTGCCGAACATGATCTCCTGATTACGAACACAATTTTCCGTCTCCCCATGAGAAATAGGACATCGTGGATGCACCCTCGCTCGAAACACTGGCACCTCATTGACTATGTCATCGTCAGGAGGAGTGACAGACAAGACGTTCGAGTGACAAAATCCATGTGTGGTGCCGAATGTTGGACAGACCATCGTCTCATTGTCTCGAAAATAAACATTCACATCAGGCCACCACGGCGTCCTCAAGGGGTGAAAATGCAAAAAAAAGCTAAATGTCACCCGCCTAAACAGCAAGAAAATGCAGCAGTCGTTTGAAAATATGCTGGAAGACCGCCTCAAGCCAAATGCTGCAGCTAAACAGGATACAGAAACAGAATGGAGAGCCCTAAAGGACATAATTTACAACACTGCTATGGAAATCCTGGGTCCAGCCCCCCGAAAGCATAAAGACTGGTTTGATGAAAATTCCGAAGACATCAACCAATTGCTGGCCGAGAAACATCTTCTCCTCAAGGCACATTTGAATGACCCAAAGTCAACATCAAAAAAAGATGCCTTCAAGAACATTCAGAGAGTAGTGCAGCAGAAACTTCGGCACATGCGGGACTCCTGGCTGAGCAGCAAAGCTGATGAAATTCAGGGCTTTACTGACAGACATGATATGAAAAACTTCTATGACTCACTGAAAGCGGTCTATGGTCCTACATCACCAGGCATAGTTCCCCTCCTCAGTGCAGATGGGGGAACATTGATCACCGATAAGAAAGAAATCCTTCAACGCTGGGCAGAGCATTTCAGCAACATCTTAAATGCAACTTCCTTCTTCGATGATGAAACCATCAACTGCCTTCCTCAAGTTCCTACCAATGAGACACTTGATGACCTGCCAACCATAGTGGAAGTAAACAAAGCCATCCAGCAACTCTCCAGCGGCAAGGCACCTGGTCCTGACTCCATCCCAGCAGAGATATACAAGGCAGGTGGGCCGGTCCTAACAGAGCAGCTTCACCAAGTCTTTACAAACATATGGGTGAACGAGACCATGCCACAAGATTTCAAGGACGCGTCAATAGTCCACCTTTACAAACGTAAAGGAAACCGCCAATCCTGTGACAACCACCGAGGCATCTCCTTGCTTTCAATTGCAGGGAAGATACTCGCCAGAATTCTTCTCAATCGCCTCACAGCCCATCTCGATCAAGGTCTTCTTCCTGAGAGTCAATGCGGCTTCAGAAAAGAACGTGGAACTGTTGACAAGATTTTCGCTGCAAGGCAGCTGCAAGAGAAATGTCAGGAACAGAACTGCGAAATGTTCACCACTTTCATTGACCTTACCAAGGCTTTTGATACAGTCAGCAGAGAAGGACTGTGGAAGATTATGGCAAAATATGGCTGTCCACGAAAGTTTGTCCAAATAGTGCGGCTATTTCATGATGGCATGCAGGCAAGAGTACAGGAAAATGGCGAACTGTCTGAACCCTTTCCTGTCACCAATGGAGTGAAGCAAGGATGTGTCCTGGCACCAACACTGTTCAGCCTCATGTTTTCAGCCATGCTGATGAATGCCTTCGAGAACGACGACATTGGAATAGACATCAACTACCGTATGGATGGAAAGTTATTCAATCTCAGAAGGCTGAAAGCTAAAACCAAAATTAACAGCGACACCGTCAGAGAGCTCCTGTTTGCTGATGATTGCGCTCTATACGCCAACTCAGAGGCGGACATGCAACATAATGTTTCAGCTTTCTCACATGCCTGTGCCAACTTTGGGCTCAATATCAACTTGGAGAAGACTGTAGTTATGTACCAGCCAGCTCCAGGGAATAATCACACTGTGCCGAATATCAAAGTGAATGATCATAGACTAAGTGTTGTGGACAAATTCACCTATCTTGGCAGCACTGTGTCACAAGCTGCCACAATTGATGACGAAGTGAATGCAAGAATCTCCAAGGCCAGTGCGGCCTTTGGCAGACTGTACAAGAATGTATGGGACAGAACTGGAATAAGCCTGCAAACAAAGCTAAAAGTCTACAAAGCAGTTGTATTATCCACACTGCTATATGCTTGTGAAACCTGGACTGTTTATCAGCGACACGCTAGTAAATTAAACCACTTCCACACAGTGTCTGCCTAAGGAAGCTACTGAAGATTAAATGGCAAGACAAGATTCCAGACACTGAAGTCCTAGAAAGAGCATCCATGCCCAGTATCCACACTCTACTGATGAAGAATCAGATTCGCTGGGCTGGTCACTTGACTCGCATGCCAGATCACAGGCTCCCTAAACGAATTTTTTACAGCGAACTGCGTTGTGGTAAACGCTCCCAAGGTGGCCAGAGGAAACGCTTTAAAGACACTCTGAAAATTTCACTGAAGGCTTTTGGAATTCATCATGACACCTGGGAGGCTGCAGCCAGAGACCGAAATTCGTGGCGTGCATCATTACGCAAGGGTGCAGTCATATGTGAGGCAACCAGGACTGCAAGAGCTGCGAAGAAAAGGCAGGACAGAAAAACCACTGCAGGAAATCCTCCTCCAGAAACATCAAGCATTCCTTGCCCACATTGTCAAAGAACATTTCGAGCCAAAATAGGCCTTATCAGCCATCTTAGAACCCACGGCTCCATACCTTCAACCCCACTGGATGAAATGAATGGTCATCATCATTCTTGATGGACAAACAACAATAGGATAGAGATAGGTGAAATAAAGTCTGATAAAATTAAAATTATAGCGTCAGGAAGAAAGAATCATGAACATTTCGAAAATAAGATTTTTATATTACACCCAGTTAAGGTTTAGATGCTTGAAGATTATTTAACAGATTCAAATTCAGTAATACTAGTCTTCGAAAATTACCATGATAATTGAAAACGTGTGTGCGGAACACCAAACGTGTTGGACTTGGGCGTGTCAGGGAACAAGTGTATATAACCAAGTTGAATACATTCCGATTAAGAATAGACTAAAAAAAAAAAAAAAAAAACAGCCACAACAGAATGATAACTGACTGTTGTAGTGGTTACATCTCAGCAATTGTAGTGGTCACATCTCAGCAATCTGGAAGTGCAGCTAACGTTTACAAAGCTACGAGATCCGCAAAAACGTTAAATAAAATTTTTAAATGCAAAAATTCCATGGCATGTCCATAGGAGAATATGGCCTATAAAATATTATCTCATTGTTCCTAGATATGCCAGCACTGTCCTGTTAATATTTAATGGTATCCTTTGAGTTGAGTTGAGTCAAGAACCGACATCACTGCACTCAGGACATTCCCATACGTGCTCAGTCCCCTCGTTCAACAGCCAGCGAAGAGTCATACTACTAATCGTTCCCACCGCTATCTGATTAAATGTTCTCCTGGTCTTCCCTCTCAGTTTTGAGATTCTTCCAGAACCCCTGCCGATCCCCCGTAATCTCATTCTTTCCACATATGGGTTCTCAATCTGTTCCTCCGCCTTCTCCACCTGGTCCCACAAGCGCACGACCACCTCCCCCTTGTCCATAGGCAAGATGCCACCAAGAGGTGCATTCCCTGCTAGCCTATCAGCCTGTTCATTCCCCCGTACACCCGCATTGCCAGGGCAACATATCCATACAATTCTCACAATCTGTGACCGCTGAAGCGACGAGAGCCATTCCACACGAAACATTCCTTTCTCCACCTTGCTAAGCATATTCTTTGAATCCGTAATGAACACCACGTGTGTTGCAGTAGTCTCCTCTAGCCACCGGAATGCCGCTGTTACTGCCTCCACCTCCATTCTCATGCTGGAGGTCGTAGTCTCATATGCCAGGCTCTAATTTTTCAAGACTCGCCCATTAGCCTTAGCAATAAATCCTCTGAGTTGGTGTAATCAAAATTATGCGTCTTTATCTGCCTCAATCTACCAGCGGGTTAAATTTTATTTCTTAACAATTTTACCAGGGCAGCGGTCTACAATTTACGATTTCTTCTTCTTCTTCTTTTCGTTCATCCGGAGTGTTTTTTCAGATGTGATTGCGGTGTGTCTGTTATGCGCCCTTGGGCCGAAACCCGTAGGCCAACACATCCGACTACAGCGTGCTCTTTTGACCAGGTAGCATTCCTGGGAGACTCACTTTTGTGGTGCCATCTACAAACCAGCTGGCCAAGGTTGAACGGTCGAGGACAACGGTCATCCCTCAAAGGAAGGCAGGGACAGTCCATAGCATTTTCCGCCATCCAAGGTTGCTTCCATAGTTGCAGGGCCGACACATAGCGCCCTGATTCTGGGCTCACCGAGGAAAATCGTCACGTCCTGCTCATGGCTGCTTTAAATCCTCACTTCAATATATTGGTCATTTCGTTTGCCCCAGGCCATTCCCGCACAAACCAGACAAGTTTGCAGACGGTATCCACTCAGCGAGTTTTCGGACATGTGCTTGTCGTTGCGCCCGTCAGAGCTGTTCCAGGACACGACAGACATTCGGAAAACTACCTAGTCAGAGCTGTTCCGAACAAGAGCGGCATTCGGAAACTAGGTAGTCAGAGCTGTTCCTAGCACGAGAGACATTCGGACGAGACATTTCACTCGGACGTAATTGCGTAGTGTCAATTTTTAGTTTGCCACCCGTAGGACGACACTTCCGACTTCCGGCGGGCATTTTTTAATGAGGTTAGCCTTCCTCTGGTTTCGAGGCACGTTAAACTGTTGTGATGTCGCCAACATCTCAGCTGGTCAAGATAGAACGATCACCGACATCGCGGTCGGCCCTCAAGGGAAGGCAGGGGCAGATCATGGGCATTCCCTCGCTATCCAAGGAGGCTTCCATAATTGCAGAGCCGGCACATATTGCTCTGAGACTGGGCTCACCCGAGGAGTTGCCACGTCCTGCTCATGGCTGCTTTAGTTCCTCACTTCCATTTGTTGGGCATCTCGCTTGCCACTGATCGCTCAAGCACACACCAGGAGCGGTCAGACTGCGAGCGACATCCACTCAGTAAGCTTTTGCTTTTGACTTCGGACCACGCAATAGGTTACGCTCGCCGTGCGTTCCATTTCGCGTCATTGAGACGTTCTTCCACTTTTGTCTACACTCTCTATGAGTTAGATACAGACAGTTTTCGTAGCCATTTCCTTCGACTGGGGCACTTTTCTGACTTTTTGTACTCGCTCACGAGGTAGGCTACATGTGCTGCCGGCTCAGCACCTTACCTTCGTGCAGCAGTGAACGAGAAACGGCCTGGCCCTCTCATCCGGGAATCTCTCATATCCCCCAGCTGAGAGCCTTCGAACTTGTATCAGACCAGAGCATGTAGCTTGCTCAGTATCACGCCTATATTTTTCGAAAGGTGGGCATCGGCCCGGCTCTCAGTTCCGAGGGTTTGTGGCTTAGAGGCGTTCAGCCACAGCCCTCGACAGGGAGCCTTAAGTGTTTTGTCCGGACCAAGAACTTCTGCCTTCGTGCACCTGATTTAAATTTTTGACTGCTATCCTCAGTCCACCTGCAGAGCAGCAGGTTGTGTCTCTCTTAGTCTGGTCCCTATCCCATGAGCTGTCCGATATGTAGTTTTTCATCCATCGGCAAGCACATGGGGTCGATGGGACACGCAAGCTCCCCCACCACGGCAAGGTGGAGACACATCGGGGGAGATTTACGATTTTAAACTGCCATGGAATGTTTAATGTGCACACCTTGCACGCGGGACCCCAATGTATTTCACCTATATCAGAGAAGGCTAGGTTTCCAATCTCATTACCCGTACAATTAGAGGTAAAGAGAGGGGAGAGGGTGATATTAGATACCTACACCTTTCTGTTCATCTGTCTGTTCAGCCTCCAGAAATTTCCCATATTCACCCACCGATTTCACTTATAAATTATTTCCACTCCACTTAATCTTTTTGGCCTCGGATGCTTAGAGTTTAAAATTCGCTCAGCAGAGGCCAGGATTCTTGCAGACCCTCTGGGTTATGGGCCCAGTGCAAAAGCCGCTGAGTAAAAAAAAAAAACGCCTTCACTGATCGAGCCATGACTTTTCTTCTAGCTTGTTGTAAAATATAGTGGAACCATATATTTATTCCTGTCTGAAATTGAGGCTACTGAATAACACAATGGTTAAATGTCCGCCCATGTAAATCAACACAAGACACTGTAGTCTCTCTCTATAATCAAACCAGGAACAGCACACACGTCCTTGTTGTCTCATAACATTTGGTCGACTCCCGCCAAAGTTGTTTATCCAGACTGTTTTAATATTGTGTCTGAATGACGTCACAAATCTGTCCAGACGCTAGGCGTCAATAAACTATTTTTTTTTCTCTCCGTTTCCGACTCGATGTAAACAACTGGCTGACTGCCCCGCTTTCATCTGGGGACTTGTCCCGGTACTTCAAAAAGTCCCGCCGGTCTGTAATCTGGAGAATAATTTCCCCACAACAAAAGATCTTGCCGACTTCCATCCAGACAGTCTGTCTACCACATCAAAGGATGGCTGCCGCCTGTAGACGGATGGCGCGACAATCTTTCATCGATCGACATCTCCAAGAATTTTCGTGACAGTGACTGTCAATTCCATCGGGGATGAACTGTATGTTTCGTGGAGTACTTTTGTAGTGACATTCTGGCGGCAACATTGTGCACAGTGTACCTGAGCGGGCCGTTGTTTGTCGAGACTCCTGTTTTTTTCCACTTTTCACATGGGGCAGTGAGGAACATTTTATGTGATGTTCATTGGCACGGGAACGGAGCATAATGGGGACGACCCTTTGCTGTGATGTTGGAACCGCGACTAACGACTAAAAAGTTATCAATTGAAATGAGGAAAAAAGTGTTGAATTGCTACATAGAACCTATACTTTTGTATGGATGTAAATCGTGGACAATGAGCAGACAAGCTGAAAAACATCTGATGGCTGTGGAAATGTGGTTTCTGAGGAAAATGCAAAGAATACCATGGACGGACAGAAAAACCAATGAACAAGTCCTTCAAGAAACAAATGAAGATCGTAAACTGATTAGAAACATTAGACGTAGACAGTTAAAATGAGAAGAAATTGATTGGAAAACTTGGTGACAACTGGCATGATCGAAGGGAGGAGACCAAGGGGAAGACCGAGAAGTAAATACCTGGATAGCTTGGCCACGTGGAATGGTCGAGACAGGAACACGGAGCTGATCCACGACTCTGGTGATCTATTGAGATGACAAAACGTGACCGCCACGCTTATCGGCATGGCACATGATGGATGGAACCTTCTCATATTCTGTATCAACTGAACTGGTTGCTCTCCGCACCCTCTGCCAATTCCTTATGGCCGCCCTCTTTTTCCTTCCTGATTGTTCCACTTCTTGTGTACACTATGGTGGTTGTATTTAAGATTCTTCTTGTTGTCTTAGACCGCCCCTGTGATCTAAGGTGCCCAATGAGCGAAGAGTAGTCGCGATCATAACTGAATGCCTTGCGGGCTCTTGTAGCTTTGGCTTTGATAGACCTAGGTACGGAACAGGGGAAGTTTCATCTTCGTGCCAGGGCATGCGGGAGTACAAGGAAATGAGCGGGCTGACAAGCTCGCAGGTGAGGCTACTGTTGAGGGCGGACGCGCCATGGACCAGGCTGACATTCTGAATGCTCTACGAGAAGTGAGACTTTTGCAAGAACCAAGTGATGACTGTGAATCTACAACAATGGCCAGACTGCGAGAGCAGCAAATTAAAAGAGGGGTGGCCAAACAAGAACACTACGCAGGAAGCCAAAGAAGATTGATAAACCAACACAGAACTGGCGTCGTTAGCCGCTACACGCTGCGGGATTTGCTGAGGAGGGGATCCGAGCACTTATGGACTGAATGGTCCGATGTGCAACGAGGATGATCTGTCGACTAACTAACTAACTAACTAACAGGGGAAGTGGTCGCTTCCATGGTCTCCAAGGACATTCCATTTTATATCTGATGCCGCCTCTTGGGATACAAGTACCAGGTCAACGGCCGTGTCTGGGTCCCCCGTTCTCATTACTAACCTAGTTGGTCACCCGTCATTTATACAAGCCAAAATCCACCCCATGCAAGGCCTCAGCGAGAGCAGTACCCTGTCTATTCTTGCCAGACCTCGCCACTCTTCGGCGCGGGCATTGAAGTCGCAACATATGAGGTGCCTGGAACCAGGGGTGCCCTCAGACCCATTAAACTAGTTCCAACTCTCTCTGCTTACGCAAGACTCCCCACTTATCTATCTATCTATCTATCTATCTATCTATCTATCTATCTATCTATCTATCTATCTATCTATCTATCTATCTATCTATCTATCTGTCTGTCTATCTGTCTGTCTGTCTGTCTGTCTGTCTGTCTGTCTGTCTGTCTGTCTGTCTGTCTGTCTGTCTGTCTGTCTGTGTTAGAAGAATAGATAGCTAGATTGATAGTAGAAAATATGATTGGGAGAGATCTATCTTCATTCCAATAACTAAAAAGGGCAACGTGGAAGTACTGAAAGTAAACATACCAAGATATCACGAACAGCCAATTAATGGTGGGCGGTGGGTTGACTGCAGAGCACTGCACAAAATATGCAACTAACTTTCTCTCACAAAAAATTACATTTTTTTGTTTAAACGAACGAAAATCTTTATTTTCAAAGGGTTAAGAATTGGGCACGCAAACCCGTCCTACATTCTGCCCTTCTTCTCTATTTCCTCTCATATATTCTTTCATTCAATATCTCTTATGAAGCAATTCTTTGACAACAAAAGAACAATAAGCATTAAAACGCATGAAAAATAATCAATAATACATGACTCGTTGAGGCAATGTTTAACACGGGCATCATAAATACCCTACGTGGGTGTAACGTGCCATACATTTGGGAATGTTTAAAAAAAATTACATTACATAGAAGAAAAAAATACATGTAATTTGATGTGGAAAAGAAATAAAGAAGAGTAAAACATCTAATGTGCTGTTGAAGAAAAATAAAAAGATGAGTTAGACAATTTTCACGTTTTTAAAATAGATGCATTATTTTTATGAAAACTTTGAAAATGCCCTAAAGATTTTATAATTATATATTAAAACGCATATGCCTGTAGATAACTGTAGATAAACATTTTATAAAACTTTGAGAAAATGCTAAAATTATTTAAATTATATATATATATATATAGCATTGCTACTAAAAGTTATGTCCCTTGATATAATTTTTCTTTAGTTAAGTCCCCTTGCTATATATTAATTATAATGTAATTAAAAATTAATTTTATTACGCAAATAACTGTTTGTAAACTAACAAACTATGCCAGTTGGCTGCCATGGAATGAGAAGAACATCTGTAGACAATTTCATCTCAATCGGATGGACCGTTCGAGAGCGCAGAAAGGACATCCATCCATCCATCCGTCCGTCCGTCTATCCGTGCGTGCGTGCGTGCGTGCGTACGTACGTACGTGTACATACATACATACATACATACATACA
Source organism: Cepaea nemoralis (assembly GCA_014155875.1). Lineage (NCBI taxonomy): Eukaryota > Metazoa > Mollusca > Gastropoda > Stylommatophora > Helicidae > Cepaea > Cepaea nemoralis. Next base: position 33,822 of record JACEFZ010026972.1, on the reverse strand, counting down.
TACATACATACATACATACATACATACATACACACACACACACACACACACACACACACACACACACACATACATACATACATACATACATACATACATACATACATACATACATACATACATACATACATACATACATACATACATACATACATACATACATACATACATACATACATACATACATACATACATACATACATACATACATACATACATACATACATACATACATACATACATACATACATACATACATACATACATACATACATACATGCATGCATGCATGCATGCATACATACATACATACATACATACATACATACATACATACATACATACATACATACATACATACATACATACATACATACATACATACATACATACATACATACATACATACATACATACATACATACATACATACATACATACATACATACATACATACATACATACATACATACATACATACATACATACATACATACATACATACATACATACATACATACATACATACATACATACATACATACATACATACATACATACATTGTCTTTTATATACATAGATTCTTACTGGAATTAGTAAGAACTTAGAGGCAACGGAAATGTGGTTCCTGAGATGAACGTTACGAACGTTACTTGGAAGAAGCTAATTAAACTAGAACATTGTATGCAACTATAAGAATATCTATTGCTCTTTAAAAAATTTAAAAAAAAACAAAACTGAATAAATTGTGGCGTTGTACAGATAGACTTACAAAAATTTGATTTTTAAGAGCATGCATCTATCTCATTGCAACATACGCCTGTGAGACCTGGACACTTACTAAACAAGCTGAACAGCACATAAATGTCTTTTAATATAAATGTTATAGACGTGCTCTTCTTCTTCTTCTTCTTCTTCTTCTTCTTCTTCTTCTTCTTCTTCTTCTTCTTCTTCTTCTTCTTCTTCTTCTTCTTCTTCTTCTTCTTCTTCTTCTTCTTCTTCTTCCTCTTCTTCTGCGTTCATCCGGAGAGTTTTTTTCCCGGACGTGATTGCGTGGTACCTGTTTACAGCAGAGCTGCGTTCTTACACCGTTCGGCCGACACATCCGACTTCTGCAGGCATTTGTTGATCGTGTTAACTTTCCCGGGGAGACGGGTTCTACTTTCTCCGTAATCCCGTTTATACACGTGAGCAAACGCAGCTGCGCGAGAATCAGTAGCGGTTCTCGCCGAGCCCGTTACTTACGGGATATGTGAGCCGGCCGCTCAGAAATCAATGGCAAACTACTGAGCGTAATCTTGCCAAGAAATCAACAACAGCGGTAAAATGCTGGTGCTGACAACGATTTCCCGTAAATGGATATGCGAAAACAAATAAAGAAAAAAGAAAGAAAGAAAGAAAGAAAAAGACGGGTTCTAATCATATATTGGATACAGAAAAGAAGAAATACACCCATACGACAAAATCTGAATATTTAAGAAGGTTGGCTACTTAAGACGATAAAACAAAAGACAATTGAAATATTTTGGTCACTTGAAACGTCATGAAAGTTTGAAGAGGACAATAATGGAGGGGTTTATACCTGGGAAGAGAGGAAGAGGAAGGCCACAGAGAAGATGGGTGCAGGATGTGGTGGGTGATCTCCAGATGGATGTATCGGACGTGGGAAATCTCGCATATGACCAAGACGTTTTTCGGAAGGTTGTTATGGGAGCGAGGTTCTGCAAAGAACATGCAGCTGAATTAGAACGGGACCAACTGTCACATGTCCTCCCACTCTAATGTCAGGAAATCAAAAACCTACCCTTCTCGGATACCGGAAAATAAAACAAAACACGAGACCCCGTATGCCAGTTGTGCACGTTAAACATCCCGTAGTAAATCGCCAGCAGCAGGCCGTAAGGTCTTTGTCCTGGCAAGCTTGTTAGTAAAGAAGAACATACTTTCATGACCTTGGGTGGAATCTGTCTAGAAGAGGCTAGCCTGAACAAATACATGCCGAAGTCGGATACACAGACCTGTGAGGTGTATAACTTGGTGTGATACGAGCATGCAACGAATAATATATACGATATCATTATACTTATTTGCCATGGCGAGCGACACATATTGGTCCACATAATCTGTTCTCTGTATTCTTGGTCATTCCGACCACTGATCATCTTCCACAATACTGAATGTAAGAATCGACATCACTACACTCAGGATATTCCCACACGTGCACTTAAAACGCCATTAGAGAGATTCCATGCCGATTATTCCAGTAGTAAATTGACGAAACCTCGGCTTTTTTCTCTACGCTTTAATTATCGCCCCTCCTTTCTGAATTAGACTTTCTATACATGGATATTCTACTAAAATGCACTCTCCATTCAGATCCAGAGAGTCCTCACCACATCACCCCTTTCGTAAAGTAGCTCTCTGGCCCGGGGGACACTAGTAGCAACTAATATACCAGCCTGTTCATTGCCCCGCATCACCTGCATGTCATGGGCAGAAATTCGTCATATGCCCGTAGCCTTCATCCCGTGGAACAGTGCCAGACGATCAATCCGGAACATTTCAATTTCCACTTTGAAGCAAACTGTGAGTCCGTTACAAATATAAACTGTTTGTGCTGCTAACCAACCACTAAAAGGCTGCTGTCACATGGCACCTTCACAACTTACGATCAGACAAACACAACGTCAACTTCGAGTGTTGGGTTTGCGGCAGATGTCACTGCGTACTCAGTCGATAAGATCGGCGTTGGAACAGAGCTCATTTTCCTTATATATACACATAGTTAGGACCTCGTGGTTGCAACGCACGTTCTCTTTGTTTGTTACAACAAATACTCTTATCCCACCACAACCTCCTGTCAGTTATCAACACGTTTTTGAAGGCAATCAGTGTAATACAACACATTTGTGTCTAAAGCTCCAAAATCCGTCTATTGTCTGATGTGTTCTCTTACTTAGACTTCTTCTCAGAGTGTAGTTTAGGCATGTTGCGCTGGGTTTTAACGTGTTTGTATGGGCGCCGGTCATTCAGAAAACAATGGCAAACTACTAAACGTAAACTTGCCAAGACATCAACCACAGCAGTAAAATGCTGGTGTTGACAGCGATGTCATGTAAATAGGATATGCCAAAAAAAAAAAAATGTAGTTTAGGAACCCGGGTCTCATACTGTTGTGTTTTCTAGTAATTTATGTGTACTTCTTTTTACTAATAAAAATAGTCATTTCTGCAACTATTTATTTCGAATTTTTCTTTGTGTTTGTACATTTATTAATTTTAAAAAAAAAAACACACACACACCACACACACACACACACACACACACACACACACACACACACACACACACACACACACACACACACACACACACACACAGAGAGAGAGAGAGAGAGAGAGAGAGAGAGAGAGAGAGAGAGAGAGAGAGAGAGAGATTTATTGTAATTCTTTGTCCCGAATATTTCTTCATGGCATCTCTACTACTGCATCAAAATCTACCCCATTTGTTCAATTATTGCATATTTCTTCTTCTCCATCTGTTATTCATTCATTCAGTAGCATGTCCTTTGCAGAACCTCGCTCCCATAACAAACCTCCGGAAAACTTCTCGATCACAAGCAAGATGTCCCGCGTCCGATACACCCATCTGGAGATCATCCGCCACAATCTGCACCTATCTTCTCTTTGGCGTTCCTCTTCCTCTCTTCCCTGGCATATACCCCTCCATTATTGTTCTCACCAAACTTTCATGACATTTCAAGTGACCAAAATATATCAATTTTCTTTGTTTTATCGTCTTTAATAGCCAACTCTCTTCAATATTGAGCTCTTGAAGTATGGATGCATTTGTTCTTTTCTTTACCCATCTGTTATAGTCAATTAATATGTATAAAACAGATAAATCAAATGACTGTTTCTTAGTTCCTATTAACCTGCAGAGAACTCTAGACGAGGAGAGGAGTGGGTCAGAGTGCCAGCGGAGCAGTCAGACTTGTGCAGAGTTATAATCACATTGAGCCGGGAAGTGGTCAAGCCGTTTGACTCGTGCTCCGAAGGTTGTGGGATCGATTCCGGGCCGCGTCCTTCGGTTTACGAGTTAAATGTTTCGGAGACTCCTGTGGGTCGTCGCTAAAAGCTACAGAGTTCGTGCTTTATACGACGCTTTCCGTGCTGCGGAAAGAGACCGAACCATATGGGATAAAACCCGGTGCAATGAAGTTGACCCTGTCGACTTTTAAGCGACTTTTTTTGAGCCGGGAGTGCAGGGAGTGGCCAGCAGGGGCCACGGAAGTGGAACTCCAGCAACTAATTCAGGATAATGCTCGCTCGGGTGATGTGATTATCTATACAGAAGGGTCGGTGTTGAGAGGTAGGAGAAGTGCCTGGAGGTTCTTAGCAAAAGCTAGGTCGTCAGCCAAGCAGCTAACGCTGATTGAGCTGACTGTCCCCGTACGAATCGAATATTGAGGAGCAGCACCTGTACAAGACAGAGAAGTACAATGACATGGTCGCGAGTCTCAGGCGGGAAGGTTACACTGTCAGGCTGTTCACTGTCAACGTTGGCGGCGAGGTCTTGTCTCCTACTATTTGTTCGATATGCTGAAGCGAATGGGCATCAAAGGACGTGCAAAGGCCCGGGCTCAAAAACAACTGTCTGAGGCTGCCGAAAAGGCCTCGTGCTGGCTGTGGAACTGCCGCAACCTAAATTGGAGTGAGTCTCGGCACTAGTATTGTTAGAAGCGGCGACTGCAATACCAACAATTTCACAATCAAAACCACGAACTTTACAGACGTCTCGTGTCAGATCTCTAGCCCTTCTTTCAAACGTGGTGGCGAGTCCCAGTGCAGTCAATCACGCAAATGTCGGCCGACGTCCAACCTCCACAATATAGCGGTAATTGACCGTAGATCGCACCCAGTCCTAACGTATTTAACGAAGCTGCCATAATAACTCCCACCTCACATTGTCACGAAATATGCATACTACGTGGTCTAGTCAGTTGCAGACAGACCAAGAGGTGGGTCCGAGTAGAAAGGAAGAATCCGGCTTCCTAAAAGGATGTGGTGCCGTGAATGGGACACGAGGAAGGCACACGGCAACGGAGATAAGTGGAGGCGACAGAGGCCGTAGCGGCGGATGAAGTTAGCATCCCACGACCACATGTGTCAAGGGGCAGGCACAGTCTGCAAGGGCTCTCCCCACCGAGGGAGGGAGGGCTTGAGAATGGACAAGGTGACAGCAAAGGGACAAGCGTAACATCAGGATAACTAAATGACAGAAAGAACGTCTCCACGGCAGGGGACAGACGCCCGGAGTCATGACCCGGACGGGTTCGCCCCAAGAGTGTGTCAAGAGTGTAAAGGGGCCGAAACACTTGAAGAAAGGGGTACCCTTCTGAAGGTCAGAAGCCCCCTGCCGTGTTTGCTCCGCGTCGGAGTTCCTACGACCAGTAGTGGGTTGTGCTCAATATTTAAAACTCAAATCCTGTAAATCAAATAATCAATTTGATTATTGCTCGCTGGACTTTAGGCGGCCTGGTGTGCCTTTCCAATGAGAAGACCTGATCATTCGGGGCCATATCGATCGACGGTTGTCAGTTGCAGGCGATTGGGCAAATCTTGAGCTATAGCCAACGATCGGTGACGTTGTAATATTCTGCTATGATAATTTGGTCGCGTTCAGCGTGTGCCGCGTGGTCTAGTGGTTACACACCTGCTTCACACGCCAGTGATCCGGGGTTTGTTTCCGGGTCCGGTCAGGGATATGCACTACTGACGAGCTCAAACGAGAGCGAAACTCGAGTCTAGTACTTCCATATTGACGTGGATAGGCCTTAGGTTCATACCAGAATACGATCAGCGTTACCAGTAGTGGGTTGTGCTCAATACTTAGAACAGGGGGTGTCAACTGCATAATATTTTGGACAATATCGGGTACGAGGATACACTATGAAGCAGCAGAAGATAATGGCAGACAATATGAGCTAGCCTCAGACAAGATGGCGGATGTAGATCATTGGATCGACATCACCAATGAAGTAACTTATTGTTAGGCGTTATCACGTGGTTTAAACTTTTAAATAGCGTTTTCTGCATAGTTGCCATTCTAGATATTTTATATCCAGATCTAGAGGTTTTTGTCGGCATCTGGATACCGTTTTCTGACGTTTGGATGCTGGATGCAATTCTAGATACTTTTCATTTGGAGTCGGATATTTTGAATACTTTCTAGATTTTACTTTTCTTTCGGTATCATTTACCCATTTTATGTTTGGTCTGGACGCGCGTAAATTATGGTAACTGCCATTATTTAAACTTTGAACTGACTTGGGTCAACGCTCAACAATCTGGCAACCCCCTGGTAATGAGTAAAACGGCGCATAAATTATAATAACATTATTTGAACTGTGAACACACTGTGCTGCGACTTACTGTTGTAATGCCGACTTTGTGATTCTTTTCACGTGAATGGCTGCAACTGGTACAGATAATGCCTCGATAATGGTTGATATCAACCATAGCGTTTATATAAAATTTAAGGAAGATATCCCATCTTTAATCCTCATAAAATGTGCGTGTCATTCCTTGCAGCTAGCATTATCACATGCCTCATCAGAATGTTTACTAAGGAATTTGCAATTCCTTATTGCTGAAACACATAACTGGTTCTCCAAATCATCTGTCAGACAACAGCAATAACAATTTATATAAAGCATTAAATGATAGTTCCTCACCACTGAAAATTCTGTCATATTGCAAAACTAGATGGTTATCAATTCAACCAGCTGTTGAAGTAACTGTGAACCAATGGTTGGAGTTGAAGACGCACTTCGAAATAACAAGACAAAGTGAAAAATGCTACACAGCTGAAATACTATATGGAATGTACAGTGATGAAAAAAATTTTTGCATTCCTTCTCTTTTTACAACCCATTTTAAGTGAAGTGCAAAAAGTTAATAAACTATTTGAATCTCAAAATGTTGATAAAGTTAAATTACTTGACGATCTCACTTTGATATTTCACGCAATTGGTAAAAGACTTATATTGCCAACTTGTAAAGCTGACTTGTTCACTTGCACTATAGAGAGCTATTTGGCTCCTAAGCCATCCTAGGATACCAAATCGAATCAAAAATTGATGGTTTAAAAACAAAAGGACTGTTAACAGAAAATGAAGAGAACAACTTAAGAAAGCGCTGTCAAGATTTTCTTGTCTCATTATTCAATCAACTGAAGCAGAGACTTCTTGAAAATTTATATGTATTGAAGAATATTTCATTCTTTTCTATTAACAACATATCTCAGCCAGTAAAGGACATACCTAAATATTGTCAAGTTATTAAATTTTTAAGGGCTACTGATAATAGTGTGGCGGAAGCAGAATATTAGTTAACCAAAATAAATTTGGTTGACTGGACAAACAAAACAGAAACTGAAGCTTTTTGGAGTGAAGTAAGACAATTTAAAGATGCCTCAGGAAACAGTCTATTCTGTAAGCTCTTTGAATATGCGATGTCTGCCATGATTTGATACTACCCCATTCAAATGCTGATGCGGAAAGAGTTTTCAGTACAGTGAATTATACAAAATGTAAACTAAGAAACAGGATGAAACTTGACCTCTTAAATGCTATCTTGACAATAAGATTTGGCCTGATGAGAGCAGGAAAATGCTGTTCAACTTATCAGCTCCCTGATCGTGTATTAAAAGAAATTGGAACAGCTAAAGCATACCAGAGTCATTTTGAATCTGAAGCTTCAACTTCATCATTCACACTAAGTGCATCTTGTGAAAGTGCATCATCAGTGAAGATGAGGACATGATTCTATAGGTAAGTCACATCAATTTTTTTAAATGTTGCATATCCGTTACAGGACGTTGCAGTCAATATCAGAATTTTTCAGATGCTGTTGATGTAACTAGGCAAGATTATGCTCAGTAGTTTGCGATTGCTTTCTGAGCGACCGGTTCATATACCCCTTAAATTACCAGCGCGGCTCGAACCGCTGCCGGTTCGTGTGCAGCTGCGTTACTCACGAGAATATACGGGATTACGGCGACAGCCGTAAACCCTTCGCCAGGGAGACCGGCAGTCACATCAATACATATGTAATTTCTTACTTTCTCAATCTGGATATTTTTCCTAGATACTTTCCAACGAAATCTAGATATTTATGGATGTTAATTGGGCCATTTCTAGATACTTTTGGTCAAAAAAAAAAAAAGTGGCAACCCTGGTTTCCTGTTTACATTGTCTACAAGAAGATTGGCAGTACACGAGATGGAGGGCTGTTGGCAGTCCACGAGAACAAAAGGCTGTTGACAGACATGATCACCAACGGCCGCCAAACCTACGTCAGCCCTGTAACATAATTTAGTGCCTTTGCCCTTTACATAATGGATAATCTGCATTTTCATCTGGCGTTGCTAGCCTTTGTCCTGATATTTCTCCAGAAATATGCACATGGTAATGAAAGACAAGTACATCAGTAGGCTGTCTAAAAACTAAAGATGGCAAAATCATAATAGAAAAAGATCAGATTCTACATGTTAGCAATTTTGGTCAATATTTAAAAATTGGGTTTTTACTTATGAAATCATAGCAGTTGGATACAGCTTGACAAGATGAATCCAACGGTATCAACGAAGAGTATGTTAATTCTAAGAGGAGTTATGAATTTTTTGGTGACGTAATTTAATACCAGGAAGTGTACTGATGACCTTAGAGATAGGGGAGTTTTTATCGCGGGCCATTAAAATGGAAGCTGAGAAATTCTGCCTTCTATTATTGTGGCTTGTTTATTTTTAAACGGACAACGTAGTGTCATATATCGTTGTGTCCGGGGTGGCGAGTCCTAACTTGACATAATATTTATTTTTCCATAGGATGTGCCGTGACCTAATTAATTTAAAATGGCTGACAATTGTGTATTTGCCTTCTATTACTGTGGCTTGTTTAATTTTAAACGGACAATGTAGTACCATATATCATTGCGTCCAGGGTGGCGAGGCCTAACTTGACATATCATTTATTTTTCAATAGGATGTGCCTGTGACCTAATTAACAATTAAAATGGCCGCCAATTGTTTATTATTCATTAAAAGTCTGTCACATTGCTAACAAACCTGGTAAGATGTATATTTTATTGTGCGTTTTGGTAACAGGAAAGTAAAGGTCACATTCCTCTTTTGATAGAATGTCGAGAGGATTGAGAGGATCAACTTCATTGCACCAGGTTTTACCCCATATGGCTCGGTCTCTTTGCACATGGCGGTCTGCTGAAAGCATCGTACAAAGCACGAGAGTCTCAGAGTCTTTGACAAAAATGCACTCAACTTTTAAGACTTTTCAATAGGATGTGATGTGACCTATTTAATACTTAAAAATATCTTATCATTTATATTAATTAAATGTCATGTGAAATGTTCATCGTTAGTGAAAGAACAATTCATGAAAATGTACTCATATTGTCTTAATGTACCAACTGAATTTCAACAGCTTTCTTTTGTTGATTAAATATCATGCATTTATGTAAGTAAATAAGTTTGTAACTGCTGCATAAATTAAGCAGCAGTTAATTAATTATATTAAATAATAAAAAATAAAAATATTAAATAATTAAATATTCACTAAAATTGATTTCTACTTCTGCTCTATAATTACATTGTTCTGTATCTAATAATAGTGAGCAATTAATAATTAAATACTAACTTATTTACAACATATAACTTATTTTACAGTACTGTATTTAAATTTAAATAATTACGTAGTGCTGTGCTGCTTAGAAAAACAGTACTCCTTACTTACACTACTGACAGGTTTACAGACAGGTCTGAAAACTGGCCTTCAAAATTATTTTCAGTCATGTCAAATGCTGAAATATTATACAAGTACACAGATACATTACTGCTACAAATACTACTTGTATTCTGTTTAATTTTAGTAGTTAAATTACCAGTTCTAATTATAAATAAATACAGGTCCGCTATAGTTTATTGTATGGGCGCCGCAATCTTGAAATTTATGTTATGACGGCCATGTCACTAAATAATCTTTTCCTGAACGACAGCAAACACCAGCAATGTTGAAACTCTTCACATGTATGTAAAATTGAACGGGGGTTTCAAAAATGCAACAAAAAGTTAACACTTCTTTAAGCTACAGGAGTTATAAGACACATTAGCTTACTATTCGTGAATAGACTCAAAAAAATTCAAGAAAAAACAGTTTATCAGTCTCAAACTTTTGGCAGTTAGTAGGAGGACCTATACTGCAAATATCAGAGTAGGTTCCCCTTTCGCCGCACCACGCTGCTTTCGAAGAATTCAAATCTAGCCGGACATGGTAACAACCAGAAGTGAATCGGTGGTCGCTAAGAATAGCTCGCAAAATCAAGATCGAGTTTCCTCACCCCGAGGGCAAAGTTCGATAACTCTGACATTGCTACATGTATGGATAGATTATGTGAAAAACCTTTATGATGATAACAGAGAGGAACAGTATGATATTAGATTTAATAATGAAGAACCGCCAATTTTGAATATGGAGCCTTGAAATGTTGTTAAGCATATGAAAGCTGGCAAGGCCCCCCCCCCCCCCCCCCCCCCCCCAGTGCAGATAACATCACAGCAGAAATGCTTTAGAAGAATATGGAATAGATCAAGTCACCAGACTGCTGAACACATTATGATACTGGAGATATACCTTCTGAATTATGTAACTCTGTATTTATTGCAATCCCAAAGAAATCAGGAGCCTTGGAATGTGATCAATATAGAACAATTAGTATAATGAATCACATCACAAAGATTTTACTGCGAATTATCATGCAAAGAGTGAAGAAGAAAATACAACCTGAAATAGGAGAAGAACAATGTGGGTTTATAGAAGGAAAGGGTACAGTAAATGCTGTGTATATGCTGCGAACAGTTATTGAATATGCTATAGAAGTAAACAAGGATATACATCTTTGCTTTATTGACTACACAAAGGCTTTCGATAGAGTTAGACACGTCAACATGGTGAATATGCTTGCAGATCTACAAATTGATGGGAAAGACATTAGACTTATAAAAAAACATATATTGGAAACAACAAGCTGCCATAATCATTGATAATGAAGTGGGACAATATCAGCATATTAAGAGAGGTGTTAGGCAGGGATGTGTAATGTCTCCAGATCTATTTTCCTTATACAGTGAAAATATTTTCAGAAATCTAGAAGATATAAATGGAATCAGCGTTGGAGGACGAAACATCAATAACATTAGATATGTAGATGATACAGTATTGATTGCAGACAATGAGCAGGATCTGCAACAATTAGTAGATGCGGTTATTGTACAGTGAGCAACTGAGGTTAGAATTAAATTGTAAAAAGACACAGATTATGGTCGTCACTAGGAAGAACGAAATACCACAATGTAATATACAAGTAAATGGGAATATTCTTCAACAAGTGAATCTGTACACTTATCTTGGAACAGTCATAACATCTGATGGGAGATGCCTTGAAGAGATTAGAACAAGAATCGGGTGAGGCCAGTACTGGAATATGGCATTGTAGCTTGGGCAACAGCAGCTAAGTCAAACTTTAACAAAATAAGCAGAGTCCAAAATCAAGGAATGCGAATCATAACTGGAAGCCTGAAGACAACGCCTATTAATGAACTAGAAAAGATCACATGTTTACAACCAATGCAGGATAGAAGAGATAGCAGAGCCCAGCAACAAGCTGAAAAATTTAGAAGATTGACAGACCACCCTATGTATAAAAGGTTTAGTGGTTTTGGAAAGGGAAGACTGAAGCGTAGCAACTTTGTAGAAACTGCAAAACGAAAGATTAGGGCAGATCCCATACTTAACATATCAACAGTCAAACCCATTTACAATGCAGACAAGTTCCCAGCTTGGAGACAGCAGCTACTGCCTGAGATGATAGAAAACATTCCTGGTATTGAGAAAAAGAACACTCAGCATGAAACCGAAAGAAGAGAAATAACATTAAACTACATAAAAGAACATTTCCCAAGCAGCAATTGGACCCATGCATATACAGATGGATCAGCCAAAAATTCAGTAGAGAATGGAGGAGGAGGAATTCTCCTAAATTTAAAAAATGGAGTGAAAAAAACACATTCAGTGGCAACTGGAAAGTTTTCAAGTAACTTCAAAGCGGAGGTAGAGGCTCTGAAAACTGCAGCAGAAATGCTCTTGATGGAGGAAAATAAAGAGACGCAAATAGCTATCTTTACAGATGCAAAGTCAGCTGTCTCAATACTGAAGAGCAATAACAGCACAGAAATAGCTGACCTAAGAGCAGCACTCCATGGTCTATGCCAGAAATCCAAAAAAGTTGTAATACAGTGGATACCATCACATTGCAGTATACCTGGAAATGAAGAGGCTGACAGACTGGCAAAAGAGGGCGGACGACTACCACAGCCTGACATAGACATAACCTATAATGAGGCAAAGAGGTTGATAAAAAGCACTTGTAGAACCAAATGGGAATCAGAGCATCCAGGCCACCAGAAAGATGATGCATATTACAAACTCGATCGAAGAGAACAAGTAGCAATCTTCAGACTCCGCACAGGACACAACAGGTTGAAATACCACTTGTTCAACAAACTAAAGATAGGAGATACAGATGAATGTAATTGTGGAACTGGTAAAATGACAGCTAAACATTTGCTGCAAGAGTGCCCAATATATGCAGAACAGAGAAAGATATTTTGGCCCACACCTGCTTCATTCGAGGACAAGCTCTATGGAGATATCAACAAGCTCAAGTCGACTGCAGCTTACTTTAACTGTATTCAGGTTGACATTTAAATGTACATGAAGAAGTATTTAGACTGCCACACTTCATTACCACAGGCATGTCGGTTACACAAGCCTCCCAGAGGCATGAAATGGAATATTGCTTGGATAGCAAATCCATTACGTGGAAAGTCCGAATCGAAAGCTCACTGTGTGGGCTTCAAAAAAGGTGGAAAAAGTGTCCTAGTGGCACAAAATGGAATATTGCTTGGATAGCAAATCCATTATGTGGAAAGTCCGAATCGAAAGCTCACTGTGTGGATGTCATCTGCAAACTGCATTCTTCTGGCTTCTGGAAGAACAGCCTATGGTGAACGGAAGGCCCAATATACGGAAGTGAGGCTAAGCAGCCATGTGCAGGACATGACGATTCCTTGGGTGAGCCCAGTACCAGAGCGGTGTGTGATGGCTCTGCAATTATGGAAGCCTCCTTGGATGGCGGGGAATGCCCATGGTCTGCCCCTGCCTTCCCTTGAGGGCCGTACAGGATGCCTTTGGCTGTTCTATATGGGCCAGCTGGGATGGGAGATAACACCACAACAGTGAGAGTCTAACGTCCTAAGAAACCCCCGGGAAGGTTAACCCGGTCAACAAATGCCCGCAGAAGTCGGATGTGTCGGCCTAACGGCGCAAGAACGCAGCTCTGCTGTAAACAGGCACAACGCAATCACGTCCGAAAAAAAACTCCGGATGAACGAAGAAGAAGAGAACAAGAATCGCCATGGCAAAAGTAGCCTTTAGCAAGATGAAAAACATTCTGACCAATAAAAAGATGTCAATTGAAACGATAAAAAGAGTGTTGAGGGGATTCATAGAGCCTTTTGTATGGATTTGAAACTTGGAAAATGTGCAGTCAAGCTGAAAAATATCTGATGGCTGCAGAAATGTGGCTACCTTAGATGCCTCCTATGTCAGGCATGGTAGATTACAGTGTAACTATTTATAGGTGCCAGTAACATACAGACGGTCTCCCTGGTGAAGGGATTAAGGATGTTGTTCATAATCTCTTATACTCACGTACGAAACACCGCGTCGCGCTGGTTACTTACGGAGGTATGTGAACCAGTCGTTCAGAAAGCAATGGCAAACTACTGAACGTAAAACTTACCAAGACAGCAACAGCAGCTGTAAAATGCTGGTGTTGACTGCAATGTCCTGTAAAGGATATGCAAAAAAAAAGTAACACACAGACAAGCCAAACAGTCAAGAGTAATCAACAAACAATTATGATTAACTATGGTCACGTGATATGTAAATTTAACCCTGTGTGAACTTTATCACCTTTGAACCCTCACTTCGGAGTTCATAAAAACAAATGTTGACTAGAACTTCAGTTGCAAAGTGGAGATCTGTCGACTTTGTTCACTTGAGATAGGACTAGTGTCATCTACAGGCTTACTTTCATCTCGTGCGTACGCAAATTCAACGTTAAGAAGTAAGTACCGTATCTAGGCATTCATTAAGATATGAACATTAAAGTTTTATGGAATAAACTAGTATATATGTAGTTGAAGTTCAAAAAGAAAGTGGGGTTTGAATAAAAAGAAGTTGTAAACAAAAAACAGACAAGAAGGGAGAATAATAGTCTTCTTAAGCCAATCAACGGTGGTAGTAAACATCACGTGACCAGCCGTTTGCGAATAATGTACGGGACATTATTAGCAAACTCTTGCTAATAAAGTCTCCCATTAGTAATTAGCGATGTTTCAGCTGAGAAGTAACCATTCCATTGTTTAAATCATGTTGATGAATTATTTGTTCAGTAATATATTAGTGCCAGTCTCCCTGGCGAAAGGGTTAAGGACATTGTTTGAAATCCTGTATACTCATGCACGAAACACAGCTACGCAAGATTCGACAGCGAATCACATCGCATTGGTTTCTTATGGAGGGTATGTGAGCCGGTCGTTCAGAAAGCAATGGCAAACTATTGAACATAAAACTTGCCAAGACATCAACAGCAGCTGAAAAATGCTGGGATTGACTGCATTGTTTTGTAAATAGGATATGCAAAAAAAAAATAAACAAATATAGTAGAGTAGTAATTAATGAAATTCAGCTTGCAAAGAGATGACAATGACATATACTGAGAATTGCGTCAACTGAAATGATTTTCTCATTTGTTTGTAAGTTTAACCCTGAAGTAATAAAAGTGAAAATTAAAGTGAAGAAATGCTATTTAAACATATGACATAAGATTCTAATTTGTACTATTTTGATTCTGAGAAAGATTATGAACATTGGTTGAAATCTTTACTGCAAGAGAATGATTATGACCCATTGCAAAAAACAGGCTCAGTTAAGATTATTGCAGTTGAATTCCAAAGACGTGGATGGGTGATCTGAACTTCTCCGCAGTAAATCCATCAGTGTACATTGACTAGATTTGTCTACTACTGACTGATGCTGCTCTGATATAACTCAACTTTTCCGTATTAACTCCATAAGTGTACATTGACTACATTTTTCTACTCCTGACTGATGCTGTTCTGGTATAACTGAACTAATCTTGACTTTTGTGGCGAGATCCACTTTGCATACACACTCAGGCTGGAGTGAGAATTGAGAAGGAAGATTCTGGTGCTTTTGACCAAGGAAATAATGGCAGTAAGTAAAGCAATAACATGGCTCGAGACAGACCTTCACTCAGGCATGCTTCTTTGGTGACTCAATAAGTATGCTCAGGAAGATAGAGATGAGTTCGGGCCGAAGACAGTGGCTGGTGTCTCAGAGATGGTCACGGTTAGTAAAGATTAGTTTCATTTTCATGCCAGGCTTGTGGGTGTACAAGGAAATGAGCAGGCTTCCAGGTAAGGCGAGGTTGGACGAGACATGGATCAGGCTGATATAATGATTGATCTACAAGAAATAAGACGTTAGCAATAACTAATTGATAATTGAATTTAAAACCATGGTCAGACTGCGAGAACAAGTTAAAAGAGGTGTGCCCAAACAAGAACACTATGCAGGAAGCCAAAGAAGATTAATAAACCAACACAGAACTGGTGTCGTTAGCCACTATACGCTGAGGATTTACTGAGGAGGGCATCTGAGCACTTATGGACTGAATGGTCCGATGTGCAATGAGGATACTCTTGTCGGCTAACTAATACACACTATTTTTATTTTTCCGCGTTTCCATCCTGTTTCAGGATATTGCGGTCAACATCATCATCTTTCAGTGTATGTTGATTCCTAGGCTAGATTATGCTCATCAGCACGCCATGACTTTCTGAGTGACTGGCTCCATACTCTCATAAGTCACTGGCGCGACTCGAACCACTTCTAATTCTCGTGCGTTCACGTCAACCACGAGAGTATTCGGGATTAACGGAGAAAGCTGCTAACTCCTTGGCCAGGGAGCCAGCCTAATACACACTATGTACCTCTGAAAGTGTTTCTGTTGTTGAATGTGAGAAACTGAAATATGGCCCTGAATACCAACCCCAGCTCAAGATGATTACCACCTTATGGACAGACTAGAACAAATCATTATTCTGTGCCTCAGAACAGGACACAATAGATTACGCAACCACATATATACAAAAGTCTGGATTGGCGAATCAGCCTTATGGACATTGGATTGGCACCACAGACATCAGATCACATACTCCAAGACTGCCCAAAATATGACATATCTAGGCAAACCTTCTGTTCGTAGAGAAATAACTGGAAGATAAACTCTATGGACCACTGAGTGAACTAACAAAGACAGTGACATTTATAAAAGAGACAACATTTCAGATGTAAACACATTTCAACAGAACAAAAGAAGGCTCTGTATTCGTTATTAACTTTCTCATGAATAAATGAAACAAACAATTGCTTGTCACATGTTGTTGAAATATGTGAAGTAACATGGCTACAAGAGAAACCTGTTTTTGGTGTGGTCTGGACAAACATAAAATATTCAGCCATAGGTAGAATAAACTAAACACAATTCAGGAGCCAGCACCTGTGCCTCAGCAGCTAGCATATTTTTGTGTGTGCAAATGTTAGCTAAGAAAACAACAGAACATGCAAGCACCAAGTAAACATTTCCTGGTGCCAAGGTGACCTGCATCCAGTGTTGCCATCTCGTTTTGATGAAAAAGCACCAAAATCAACCCCAAAAAGCACCAAAAAAACACCAACATGTTTTGGAAAGCACAAAAAAAAAAAAATGTTTTTATTACAAATTTAACAAGGTAGCACATTATAATTTATTATTATCACTTCATATTACAATGAAGTTTATTCCAGATCCGCGAAATCCTAATCAGAACTACTCTCGAGCCAAAAAAGCACTAAATTGCAATAATATGTGTTGGGAAAGTACTAAAACAAGCACTGGCGATATTCATTCAAAATGTTATAAAGTAGCACATTATAATTTATTATTATCACTGAATATTAGAATTAAGTTTATTTCAGATCTGCCAAATCCCATTCAGACAACTCCTCTTCAATTTCTGTAGCTATTTCCTGCTGTGTTTGCTCCTGCGATGATGATGATGATTGAAAGAAACATGTATATGTCTCCTGTGATCCAATTTTTCATAGAATATCCTTAGGTGGTTTATAATCATGACAGCATTTGCCATATCTTTTCATTCCATATCTAATAGTCAAAAACAGCTGTCAAACTCTTGATACCCAGTGTGTTCCGCAATTTTGATTTTATAACTCCTATCTGACTGAAAATACGCTCCACGTCCGCATTAGATTGAGGTAAAATGAGCACAGTTAAAGCTAAATCTGTAAGATCTTGGAAAGGATTTTCACCGGTGGCATTCCTGTATGAGGCTATTTCTGGCCACAGTCCAAGTGTTTCAGTGGTCTGTGTCCACTGTATATGATGAAGTTTTCTCCACTGGAAATCGATGCGGGTGAGATTTGCTGCATCTTCTACAAACATTTTAGCAAGATCCAATATACAGGGCTTCATTGGCTGTAGACATTCACTTACATTAAGACATGACATGGACAGCACTACTGTGGAGGGCGGACGCGCCATGGACCAGGCTGACATTCTGAATGCTCTACGAGAAGTGAGACTTTTGCGAGAACCAAGTGATGACTGTGAATCTACAACAATGGCCAGACTGCGGGAGCAGCAAATTAAAAGAGGGGTGGCCAAACAAGAACACTACGCAGGAAGCCAAAGAAGATTGATAAACCAACACAGAACTGGCGTCGTTAGCCGCTACACGCTGCGGGATTTGCTGAGGAGGGGATCCGAGCACTTATGGACTGAATGGTTCGATGTGCAACGAGGATGATCTGTCGACTAACTAACTAACTAACTAACTCGAACGTTATCCGGCAAACGTAAACGCACCTGTATCAACAGCTCTATTGAAAACTATGCACCTTCCACGAATTTATTTCTCATCAGGAAACTTGTAGCCTGCTATTTCTTTCTCAAACTCATAACCTAGATTGGGATTAAGATCTAAATAATCTTGAATAGCATCACTTTCTGTTATTTTTTTCCCCCCAGGAATAGCAATCTTTGAACTGATAGAATCAGTGAGTTGGACAAGATCACTGAGATGTTTTATTGGATTCTGTATATCTGCTTCAAATTTCTTATTCACATTTTGAACTTCTCTCAGAATATGCTTGAGAAATATGAGAAACACATAGTTTTTCATGTCGCTAAACATAGAATGTAGAAGTTCTGCTGTATAACAGCGCTTGTTGAGTCTTGCTATATCAAAATGAGTTCTGAGCTCGACCCACTGCTGCAATATTCTGACAATGACAGATTGAATGGACATTCATCGTGTCTGGCTTAATAGAACAGCCTTCAGCGGATGTTTCCATCATTTATTGAAGTAAAAAGCCCCCTGTACTTTGCTTGATGAAGACTTGAGTGAGAAAACCAGTTATATGTTTCTCTAATCATGAACTCAAGTGTTCCTGGGCAGACAAGCAGCTGCAGCCTGTGACACTGCCAGCTGAAGGGAATGACATACACACCTAATTAGTACCAGATGAGGAACTTTGGATTTTAATCTTGTATACACTCCATTGTTTACACCTGTCATGACAGATGCATTGTCAGTGCCGAGTACAACTAGTTTTTGCAACTCAAGTCCGTTTGTGTTTAAACAATCTTTTAACGCATTTTATATTGCCTGCGCGTTGCAGTCACTCACTTCAACTAAGTCTAAGTAAGTAACCCATAAACTGCTTTCTTGTCATTGCTCTCATCAATCAATAAGCTGTATTTACTTTTGCCAATATCAGCTATCAAGTCTGTTGTGAAATATGGTGCAAGTACATTTGAAATTACTGCTCTGCACTTAGTTCTCCTAAGCTTAAAGTTCTTGCAACCTTTGCTGTCACCAAAGTGTACCTTGCAGAGTTCACTTAAATAGTCAACAATGCGCAGCAAACAATGGCCAGCTATGAACAAAGACATCCTTCTGTTTCTTTGACATCATCTTTCAGTTTGTCAAATGCAATTGTTGTTTGTCTTTGTATACTGAATGGTTGTTCGGCTTTCTGATGTTTCATTGTATTCTTGTGCCTCTCAATATCACTTAACCTGGCTGCCATTGAACATTTGCAGTATTTGCAAAAACACTTAGTATTATCCCCTTCTACTTTTAACAACCATTTTTGAAATCTCGAATCACTGAGCCACTGTTCTCTGAAATGTTGAGAATATTTCTTGCTCATGGTGAGACAAAAATAAGCGTAAATGAAAGGATAATGTAGACACCATAAAATTATGAACTCGATTACAAGCTAATATTTGACATTTGGACTTGTCTGCAAGATGGCATTCACTTTTAGCTACATCGTATTAAAGGGAGTTAAATTAGTTGAATATTGCGCGGTAATGTACTAAGACTGTTTTACTCCCTCGCTTCAGTTCAAATTTGGCTTTTTAGTGTTCCCAAAATGATTGTTAACATAATTTTTACCCACCCCGAAAAAAAGCACCCCCAAAAAAAATAAAAATTGTGAATTCCTGTGGCCGTGCCAGCTGCAACATTTTGGCACCAAATGACTTGAAAAAGCACCAAATTTGGCGCAAAAAGCGTCAGAATGGCAACACTGCCTGCATCCTGGATTTTTATTTTTTCTTCCCCGGAATACAACTATCACTTCATGCAATTATAAGAAATCACACATTATGCAATTTTTGGGATAGAAAGAGTTAAACTGGCTGTCTAGTCTATGGCATGTTTGTCTGAACTTGATGTATGTGGATTGTTTTGTTGCCAGGGATACAGTTTTAGAGTTTTATCATGAGAAATACAGTTTTCGAGTGTTTTATCATTATAAATAAGAGTTTTAGGGTTTCATCATTAAAGATAGTTTTAGAGTTTTATCATGCAAAATACAGTTTTAGATTTTATCATGAGAGATAGTTTTTGAGTGTTTTATCATTATAAATACAGTTTTAGGGTGTCATCATTAAATATAGTTTTAGAGTTCTATCATTGGAAGAAATACAGTTTTAGGGTTTCAACACTAAAGATAGTTTTAGAGTTTTATCATTGGAGATACAGTTTTAGAGTTTTATCATTGGAGATACAGTTTTAGATTGTTTGTGATTAGAAATACAGTTTTACAGTGTTTCATTATTAGAGATAAAGATTTGGAGTGTTTTATTATTGGAGATACAGATTTAAAGAATATCATTATTAGAAAATACAGGTTTAGAGTATTTTTTGTCACTAATTTTATTGTTTATCACCAGGAATCAAGTGTTCAGTGTTTTATCCCATGGACCACATTTTAGAGTTTTTTTTTTTTTTTTATCACCAGGGATAACATTTTAGTGTTTTATTACAAGAAATCACATTTTAGAGTTTTAATACTAGAAATAAAATTTTAAAGTGTTTTATTACTGGAAATCACAGTTTGTATGTTTTATTATTAAAAATCACAATTCAGAATGTTTCATCACCAGGGATCACATGTTAAATTTTTGTCACCAGGGATCACATTTTAGTTTTATCACCAGGGATAACAGTGTAGAATGTTTTATCAACAGGGATCACAGTTTAGTTTTATATCACCAGGGATCACAGTTTAGTGTTTTATCACCAGGGATCACAGTTTGGAGTGTTTTATTATTAGTGATAGTAGATCATGTTGTTGTGTTCTGTCACCAGGGATAAAGTGCTTCGAGTGCTACAACTGCAACGATCCTGGAGTAGCAGAAAACAACACCTGTGTCTCTGACGGGGAATATTGTGTCTCTTCCATTGTCAGAAAGAAAGGGAAGGGTAAAGATGTCATTCAAGTCAATCGCAGGTAGGCTCATTTTTCTACAGCTTCTGGCATTTTAAGAACAGGCTTTACTTCTCTTAGGCTTGCAGATAGCCTCAGGTTATCATCATACATGGAGGTCGGCATGGCCGAATGGATAAGAGCACTGGCTCTTAAACTTCTGGTATGCTGATGCCAAGGTAGCAGGTTCAAACCCTACACTGGTCAGTAGTACAAAAATGTTCAGAAAAAAAATGAGCCTACCTACTAATTCAGAGATGAGGGTGACAGGCTAAAGAGTGGCAAATCATGGATGGGTCGGGTGGAAGATGTCATCAGACAGGTCTGCAATCTTACCAGTATCAACCCCGGCAAGGAATGGGTGCCGGTGCCTCCAGCTTTTAAGTGCACTTTCTCCTGCATTATCACACTCGACAGATGGTGCAGAGAGCAGAACCCTGCCACTGTCAGTGCAGAGGTCAGCGCGCTCATCTATGAACACTCAGACAGATAGCTCCGAAGTGCTCATCTATACAGATGGATCTGTTGTAAAGCAGCAGAGAAGTGCGTGGGCATTTACAGCCCGTCCAGCGGGCCACACCGTTCAAGAATCCAGTGGTGCCCACTCTATGACCACGATCAGCATGACGATGGAGGTGATGGCAGTTACACAGGCTTTCATATGGCTAGAATCACAGCATTTTACCAACGTGTGTGTACTGATTCAATGAGCATGATTCGGAAGGTCGAAGCTGGATCTGTATGTAGACAGTGGAATGAGTTGCTGCGGAAGTCTGTTGTCCATAAAGTCATCTTCATCTTCGTCCCGGGACATGCGGGAGTCGAGGGAAATGAACAAGCTGATAGACTGGCTGGCTCTGCACCCCCTGTAGATGGCCAGCCCATGGATCGTGCCGATGTTATTAACGTCCTTAAAGATATGTTGAGAACAGAGGACTTTGACATCAGTGAATCCACATCGCTGTCCAGGATGAAAGACTTGGGACGCAAGAGGTACATCCGGAAAACGAGGTGCCTCGTCATCCAACACAGAACTGGTACTATTAGCCACCGGACGCTGATGCATATGCTGGGGGAAGGATCCGAGCACCTATGGACCTGTCCAGAGTGCAATGAAGATACCCCAACTGATAACTGATAACTAAAATGTTGTCTTCTCATCCTTGACATGGGGATGTAAATTATAAGTACCTCAGAAGTCAGAGTCAGTTCGCTTGATGGCGAGGGACACTGGTGATAGGGAAAGCTGATCCACATGCCAAAAGTCAGTCCAGTGCACCAGATGTACTGTGTTTCCTCAAAAATAAGACCTACCCCTACAATAAGCCCTAGTTAAGATCATCAACTAGAATGAGAAACTTGTTGCTGAATGGCCAGTTGGAGTACAGACGCCACTGGTGCACACTTGATAATAAATGGATGTGGTTCATAATTCAATATGCCACTCGTGTGAAATAGTTACCAGTACACTACGAGCAAACTACATGGACAAGAAATGCCCATTTAATGAAAGCTTTATTGTTGAACATGAGAGATTAGGACCAATGGTTCTACAGGAAATGGAGTCGCAAGAAGTTGAGGCCGGAATTTGGTATTTGGAGAGTTATGACGATGTTCCGGAAGAAGATGGCATGACTGTATTTGAATAAATGTAGAATTTTGTCATGAATACATATAGATTTTTGCATCTGAAAAATAAAATATAAGACATCCCTGTCTTATCTTTGGGGAAACATGGTAGAAGCACATGTATGGACTATGCTTGAGTTCAAATGTGAGTGTACAAAAAGAAAAAAAAATGACCATGTGCCTTGCCAGATGGTGTAGGTCACTAGGTGTTCTTGTCTTTCCACAGATCTCAGTCTTTGGTGTTCTGCATCAACTTGGTTGATGATATTTTTCCATGCCACCATCTCAGTACATCCAGCATCATTGATCTTAGTTTGCCTCTGCTTCTTTTCCCACTGATCTTTCGAATGTCTCACATGACCAAAGAATGCTGTTTGTCTGTTTCTTATAGTTGTATGTAATGTTCCAATGTCATTAGCCTCTTCAAAGTATCATTGTTAGTTACCATGCAAGTCCATTTCTCCAGACACCAACATTCTCTCTCTCTCTCTCTCTCTCTCTCTCTCTCTCTCTCTCTCTCTCTCTCTCTCTCTCTCTCTCTCTCTCTCTCTCTCTCTCTCCTCTCTCTCTCTCCCTCCCTCCCTCCTTCCCTCCCTCTCTCTCTCTCTCTCTCTCTCTCTCTCTCTCTCTCTCTCTCTCTCTCTCTCTCTCTCTGGAAGTAAGGGTGACAAATAGGAAACAGTTTAGGGTTCATTCTTCTGTGTATAATTTGATTGATGTATTGGTATTTGTGTCTGATTTTGGGTATGTTTATAATTGACGCCGTCGTGCACAATGTGATATGTGTATTTGCATGTGTCTGATTATAACTGTTAATTATTAACAGTTTATATTTTATTAATTTATGCATAATCAAATTCCTTAATTCATACGTGAAATATTCTAGCCATTTGCAAAAATAAATATAGTGACTCCTGAATGATGTTAATTTGTTTCCACCTCTATTCATGTGTGGGTGGATATATGTGTGTGTGTGTGTGCGTGCGTGCGTGCGAGAGAGAGAGAGAGGAGAGAGAGAGAGAGATAGAGTATGTTGGTGTCTGGAGATGTCATTATATTTAATTAATTTGTGCATAATCAAATTGATTTATTCATGTTTGTGTCTGGAGAAGACAAAGTTTTTATTTATTCGTTTATTTATGTATAATCAAATTAATGTATGTTTGAATGTAGATGCACGAGCAAGGACGAATCCATACTGTGCATGAAACATAAGCAGGACATCAGATGTTGCAGAGACCATGACTTATGTAACATTGAGATACTGGAGTTGTCAGCAACCAATGCGTCAGGCATTACAGGATCAACTTCTCCCGTACCACACAAAAATATTGCAAGTCGTACGAGAGGTATGGATGATGCATTTTATTGTCACTGGCTCTTTAACAATAGATTACTGCACAAAAACGGTCGCTATTAAATCACACATAAAGACACAGAATTCCCTATCCAGTCATATCCTATCCCTACAGCTAACTCTATCTACTTGGCTAAGGAAACGCGCATCGACACTAATCGATGCGCTCACTATGAAAGTCAGTCCCCGTCTCCTATTCTACACGCGTGGCTACACAGCCCGCGGAAGGACCTTGTGCGTCCTTCGGCTTTTTGCGTGCTGCCACACTCAGCACGCTTAGAGTAGCCGTTCACTCTTGAGTGGCAATCCACTTATCCGTGGCTATCACGTAGGCGGGATTCTGCCGTGATCAGAGTGCTTACTCTCTGTGGTTGACACCTCCGTGTCTCATGAGAGAACTAGTTAATAGTTCCCCTTCCTATCACCTACCCTGCCCTCATGTAGGGGCACTGAGTTACCTCTAATCTACTGGAGGTAGACCACTCATTCAGGGTGGTCTTCTATCTTGAGGTAGACCACTCCTTCAGGGTGGTCTTCTATACTTCAGTCTTTGACACACACCCTCCCCTCCTGTGTTGCAGTTACAAACTTTGACTCATGGTTGTGACGCAAGAGGTTTCTAAAAAAATTAGTGTCTCTAATTTTTGTCAAAGACTACTGATAACCTGGTTCTGGGTAACTAAATAGACTCCTACTGACTATTGTCACAATGTAGTCTCACTTTACTTGGCTACTGGTGATCGCCACAAACTTGTCTGGTTGGCGTGAGCCCTCTTCTCATCGCAATATTATATTAATTAGAGGTTTGTCTGAACCGGACCATTGTCTTATAAGACCTGCCCTCAAATAGCAAATTAACTCACTACCCATACAAAGTTGACTTTCTTAGGGTCAACACATGAATTGCTTCATGTCCCCCCATATAATATTAAACAACCTTTACACAAGCTGTGTGCGACAGGCTTTACCTATCTCGCTTCCGCGTGTAAAGTTATCTTTCACTGTTAAGTTAGTGTTTCGTTGTCTATTGTGTCCCCTGACCCGGAGTTATCCCTCTTTGTTTTAACAAATGTATGTAATTTACCTGTTTGTTTTCCTGGTTGTTTGTGTGTTTTCATGTAACTATTAATATACTTTAATTTCTAACATCTGTGTCTATCTATAATATGTATGTACGTTAGTTTTCAAGTGCCATAATTCGGTTAAATGTGGCCACAAACAAGTGTATAACACTAATTCGTGGCTACGTTTCCGTCTTATGAGACTTAAAATACTTTATATAAGATCTATACTACACTAAACTATACACACCACATTGAAGACAATACATTTTCACTATCGAAAGCAAACGCTTGACGCAGACAAAAAATAAAAAAGTCGCGTTGAGCGGCAGAAAAAATCCGCTGGCTGTCCTCATTCTCTCTTGTATATTTTCCATTTTCTCTCACTTTCACACTTCTGTCACACATCTTTTATGCTCGCAACTATTTAAAAACCTTGAAGTGACACTGTACAAGTTTGGCTCAGTTTGAAAAAGTTGAGCTTAATGACTGTGCGTAACTTATTGCACGAGTCATGTATTTACAAAATATGTACATGGATGAAATCGGGTTGATAGAATTGTACATTGATATTACTAAACTCTATATTCTATTGACATACTAATACTATTTCTATATCTATATATTCTAACTTGTTATAGAAAATCACTCTAATTTAAGGGAAGTAATCTAACTATCTACAAATGAAAATGATGTGAGATGAGTTATGTACCTTTCTGAAATGGGTGATGTGAAATGTAACAAAATTCTAAATAATGTTTTAATGCAAAAAAAAATATATGATTGATATATTTATTCTAAATGTTGTAATTGATGAATGTTATTTGTATACTTTAATCCTATAAGGTGTAAACTACATTTAATATTAAATGATGATGTTGTTGAAGTGTTCATTAAGATGGAATGAAATAAAGTGAAATGAAATGAACTAAATGGTGTTATTCCTATCTACACTAAATAATACTGGTCTTATCTAACCTTTCTATCCTGGTTTTTTAATTAGCTATTATTAAGTGTAAGTACTGTCCTAATCTAATTTTATCCTACGTAAGTGGGTAAATTAATGATTTATTTAAACTCCAAAAAAAATCTATTTATATTCTCTAAATCTAATCTACTCTATCTTAAAGTAACTAATCTAACTATAATTTAACACTATATTAAAACTGTTATAATACATATCACAATATTAGGTATATATACATGGTATCTATTTACCTCAGGTTAATGGTTGCCATAATGTTCAGAAATTGCTTTCGTTGGCATAGTTTATATACACATAATTATCCTGGGTATACTAAATACACTACACAGTCATACTTGTGTCCTATGGGTCTTATTTCGCTCGTAGATTCCGCACGTAACGTAGACCAGTAAATTCGTGTCTGTTATTTAACAATGTTATTTCACAATGTTCTGACACTGTTCTGATATGAGTAACACAGGTGATTCACCGGAGCACACATGGAGCATAGTAAGTAACGAGCTGTCTATGTACACACGGTGATTTCCTTGTTCTTGGCGCACAGTTGTCATTCAGCTGTCTACGGACACATGGTAGTTCAATGTTCTTAGCACACAGTCCTGAAAATCATGTCTATGTAATAAATAGGATATTTTACACAGGATCCTCTAAGAGTACTAATTAACCTTTCTTATACTAACTACTCATGTGGAATATCAGGTATTTCTACCTCAGATGGTCGACTAAGGGTATCAGCAAGGATGTTGTCCCTACCCTTAATATGCTCTATACTAAAAGTATAATTCTGTAATATCAATGACCACCTATAGATGCGGTCGTTGCGATGTACCCCACTTTGTATGACCGTGATCGGGGAGTTGTCAGTCTGGACCACAAAGTGAACACCCGCTAGAAATCGATGCAACTTCCTCACCGCATAGATGACGCTTAGGGCTTCCAACTCTGATATGGAATATCTGGACTCAGCAGGTGTGATCTTGCGGCTCACGTAGCAAATTGGATGGAAGATGCCATCATAAAACTGGCCTAGTACTGCAGCGATGGAAATCCTGCTGGCATCTGTCCTAAGATAATAAACGAGCCTAGGATTAGGCAAACGGAGAATTGGTACATTACTAAATAGGAGTTTCAATTTTGACAATGCAGAAATTAATAATGCATCTTTGACATCTAATTTGACTGATGCTTTTAACACATTTGAAAATACACTTGTAATTTCAGCTAAGTTCGGTATGAACTTACTATAGTAATTTACTAAACCCAAAAGACTCCTGACCTGCTTTTTTGTTGTAGGCATGGTCAGGTTCATAATTTTAGTAATAATTCTATTGTCAGTTTTTAGTTGTCCCTGTGAAATGACATGACCCAAAATATCAATTTCTTGTAGGCCCAATTCGACTTTGCTCGGTTTTACAGTGAGACCGAAGAGTCGCAACCTATCGAAGACATGTCTGAGTTTCCGTAAGTGTGTTGTCCAGTCGTCTGTATGGACACATATATCATCTATATACGTCACTGTATTCGTCACTCCGTGAAGTAAATCTCTAGTTAAGCGTACGAAAGTGGCAGGAGCGTTGCGAAGTCCGAAAGGAAGAAAACGCCACTCGTAGAGACCTAACGGTGTTGAGAAAGCAGTAAGATGGATAGATTCAGTCTGCATAGGGACCTGCCAATATCCCTTAGTAAGGTCTAATTTAGAGAAGATTTTGGAAGTGGACATGTCCAGAATAAGATCTTCGCAGGAAGGAATTGGTTCTGCGTCGATCTTAGTGACATTATTGAGCTTTCTATAGTCCACACAAAGACGAATGGTGGAGTCTTTTTTCTTGACAAGGACGATTGGAAAGGAGTACTCAGATGTAGATTTCTGAATGATCCCACTAGCTTCTAAATTAAGAATTTCCTTATTTAGACTTTCTCTATAGCTGAGTGGGATAGAGTACGGCCTGCATTTGATAGGTTTAGAGTCCGAAAGAAGGATGGAGTGTTCGATTCTGTCCGTCCTACCTGGAATGTCGGAAAATATGTCCTTATATTCCGTTACTAACTCTATTATCTGTCGTCGTTGCTCGTCTGTTAGTCCCTGTTCTACTCGTATAGAATCTAATGTCGCAGTCTTGTCGACAATTGGAACAGGTAGTTCCATCCCGTCGTCGTCTACCTGATTCAGTACAGTTGTGGTGCTAAGTGCGTTTTCTGTAAACTCACTAGGTGTATGGATATCGTCGGATTTGCCAGTCTCGCTAACTAGTGTAGTTGCGTTGTGTATGTCCGTCGTCTCATCAATCGGTGTGGATGCATTGTGTTCGTCTGTCTCTAATTCTGTCTCTTGTCGTGACAAGTAAGGTTTCAACATGTTGACATGAAATATCTTTAAGTGTCCGTTTATTGATATTTCATAGTCGACATCTGAAATTTTACGTACCACCTTGAATGGCCCTTGCCATGAGGTCAATAATAAATTTCGTTTGTCTGGAAGTAAAAGCAGTATGTCTTGATCTGGTTCAAGATTAATAGTTCTCGCACCTTTATTTGCGTACTGGCGGTAGATTTGACCCTTCCTCTCCAAAGCTGCCTTGGCTATGATACACGATTTCATAATCTTTTCTCGTGTCTCTGTTACAATTTCATAAGGTGTTTTAGGGGTTGGAATTTCAATGGAATTAGTTACTATCTGATGATAAATTGTTAGGGGTCCACGTGGGTTAGCCCCGTACACTAATTCAAACGGTGAGAAACCCGTGCTTGAATGGGGAATCTCCCGATAGGCGAACAGCACTGTTGGTAACAGTGTATCCCAATCAGCTGGGTTTTCTGCTGTCACCTTAGCCAGCATATGTATCAGATCTCCGTTAAGTTTTTCTACGATTCCATTGCTGGCTGGATAATACGCTGTTGTAAACTGTTGTTTAATCCCTAACATTTTAGTAAGGGCTTACGTTGCAACCGATATGAATTGGGTTCCACGGTCGGATAAGATGGTACGAGGGAATCCGAATCGTGAGAAAAAGTGTAGAAAAACATTGGCAACGTCTTTGGAGGTGATGTATTTCAAAGCCACTGCCTCAACCCACCTTAAACATAGGTCCAACATCGTTAAAATGAAGCGATTTCCTTTGCTGGACACCTGGTTTAGGGGTCCAACAATATCGACCGCCACACTCTCAAATGGCCTAGAGGCCAGTGTTGAAGGCTGCACTTTAGCTGTAGGATGTTTACCCTTACGTACTAGTTGTTGACAGACATTACATGAACGACAAAATAGTTTTATGTCGTTACAAAAACCCGGCCAATAAAAATGAGAGTGAATTCTGGCCCTGGTTTTGTCGTATGCAAGGTGACCAGCAAACGGTGACTCGTGTGCAATCTTTAGCACAGTTTGGCGGTGTTGTACAGGTAACACCGTTTGCTGAATCTCATGGTTACCAGTTGTATAATAGCGGGTAATAATGCCATTATTCAGTCTAAAAAACCATGATGCGTTTTTCGTTACTTTGGCTTTTTCTTTCAAAAAATTCAGATACGGAGACACACTCGGATCAGCTTTTTGCTGGTCTATGAACTTCTGTCTGCTGGTATCATCTGTGCTAGTTGCTGATAGCAACAGTAGTCTTTCATCCTGTAATGTGTCTTGGTGTTTCATAGTATCTGCTCTGGTTGTTGCATTAGCTGCATTTAATTTCTCCCATGCAGCTATTTCTTTGTTCGTGCAATGTTTTAATTGGGGTAAACATCCCAAAATCAAATCAGTACAAGGGTTATCTAAAATCGCACATGTAAAGGTACCAGAAAGGAAAGGAGTGTTAATACGGGCTTTTGCCAAAGGGTAAATTTCAATATTGCCCGAAAAAGTTCGGCATTTGACTGAGTCACCTGTATAATCACTTGGATTCACCAGTTCCCTTCTAAGACCTATAAGAGTGCTCCCACTGTCCAGCAAACATTGGCATGGTTTTTCGTTGACCAATGCATTGTGGAACACTAAATTGCCTCTGGAGGCTAATGCTGCGTTTACACTCTCAGTGGAGAATGGTACTGTATGCCCACATTCTAATTTTCCGTCTGCATGGAATTGGTGACATCGTTCACAACTGTTAAAGCTCAATACATCATTTACAGAACAAACATTTTCAGCTTGGTTAACAGGTAATTCATTTTCAACTTCACAGTCAGTGTCACTCTCACTATCAGATGATGTATCAATTAATACTGCATTGTTGGCTTTCATTCGTTGGCGGCCCAGGCACTTATTTGAATAATGGCCGTAGCTGGAACAGAAGAAGCATTTGACTGCACGCCTGTATGCAGTTCTCTTGTTTTGTTGCTTCTTAATGACATTCTCAAGATGTGCCGGATAGTTAGGCGATTTATCACACATAGAATAAGTATCATGAAAAAGTTGGCAATACACACATTTGGGTAATTTTTGGTCTTTTTTGTCGACTCTCTGAAATGGTTTTTTATTACTCCTATAGCTTTTAGGTTGGTCCTTAACAAAAGAAACTATTTCAGAGTCGCTATTAGATGTTTTAAAAATCTCCCTATTGGAGGAAAAATAAGCTGAGCCTTTTTTTTCAAATTGTTCTATGGTCTCAATGTCTGACTGCTGAAGAAATTTAGCGAAAGGAGATGGTATTGTGGATATGACTTTATCCATGGCTATTAAATTTTTAAGTTTTTCAAAATCTTTTCCTATGTTTGCCGCATTAAGCCATCTATTTAATACGCTCTGGACATTTGAGACTTAATCAATGAAAGTCTCACTGGGTTTTGGTTTCAGGTTGGAAAACTGTACTTGATACCCAGGGGCATCAAGTAAGAAATGTTGCATTATCCTATCATGGATGTACTGATAGTTAGATCTAAGCTCAGTTGGTATTGATTCTATCACTTTAAGGGGCTCCCCACTAAGGTTCTTCATGTAAATCATAGCCCACATCTCGATTGGTACTTGGTGGTACTTAAACTGATATTCAACATTTTCTGTCCTGGCTGATATGGAGTCTTCTTTACAGAATGGTTTAATAATATTCTTATACTTATTAAATTTATTTTCTTCCTGCTGACTCTTTAGTTTAGTAGCGGAGATCTCTAAGTGTGAATCTACATCCATCCCTTTCATCTTTAACTGTGTCTCTGATTCCACTTGTATTTGTTTTTCCTTAACTCTTGCCATTTCATCTATCTCTTTTTGCTTTAGTTCTTTCTCCTGATCTAGTTGCTTTTGCCTTAATTATTTTTTCCTGATCTAACTGCTTGTGCTTTGTTATCTCAACTAGTTGTGCCATTTCTTTTTGATGTTGTCTTTCCCGTTTTTCCTTTTCCTTCTGATGTTGTCTATCCCGTTCTTCCTTTTCCTTCTGATGTTGTCTTTCTCGTGCACGTTCATCTCTCTCAGCATCTTTTGCTTCCTTCTCAGCATCTTTTGCTTCCTTAAATTTTTTATCAGCATATTGCTCTAGCTCCTTTCCTGTGTATTGTAAATCTTTGCCTGCTTTTATGAAATCAGCTAAAGTTGCCATGTTGTTGGGTTATTAGCTAGCGTTGACAGGCACTTTAATATTTACTCACTTATTTATATTCGGAATCTGAAGTAATTTACCACACTGTGCACCACTGATATATTTTTAGATTACACCTTGAAAAATGGATGACACAAAAAAAATATTCTAATAGATCACACCCTGAAAAAGAGATGCATTATTAATCATATTGCATTGAAAATAGTTTAGGTATACTCATCTTAACATTCCAGATCATTCAGGTACAATTGTTTGGCACCTCAGGTCAAATCGTTAGGCACTATGACATACACCTTGTGCTCTTCTTCCAAACAGCTGTTGTTCTGCCTGGTTTACAGGAGCAGTAACAATTAACAACTTGTAAATGATATATGACTTTAGACAATTTGGTACAATCACATCACATGCCCCCAGAACAGTACAATGTAGTGTAATTAATATTAAATGTCAATGTCCTGTCTTCGTTCTAACGTCGTATGCCTTGCTTTCCTATTCTAGTTTAATCTATGGAAGTGTTGTGCAGGCCAAGTTTTATTTGCTTAGCAAAAGTAGTGCCATCGTGACGGTAACAAATTATAATAGGTATATAAATAATTAAATAAATTCTTTGAAATAAATATAAAGGTAATAATAATGTTTAAATAAATAAATATATTCAATAAATAACATATTTGAACAAATAATGTTTGGTATAAGCCAATGATTCAGGCGAGCAGCCGCTTTGCGATTTGTCAACAATCCGTCGCCGATTGCAAATGGCGTAATACAGCTGTTTGTCAGCCGCACTACGTCAGAGGCGCAGCGCTATTTTTAGATTGGAAAATCAATAATGTTCTCGGCTAATTCATTTTTGTGTATCGCTCCGCCATGAATCGTATTTGACACATATTCATAAACAAATCAGTAATTACATAAATAAATTATAGAAAACAATAATATCAATACTTACAACTTCGAAGAACACATGATTATAAGCACAAAATATTTCATTAAGCACAAATAAATATTATTTGGTCACGATAGGCACAGCACAGCTCGCAACTCGACCTAGTCTGCATACGTCATTATCACACTAACACAAATTAACCCCCGTGATTAAATAACAATAATACTATTTCAGAGCCGTGGGTGAGAGATTTAGCTTGAACAATTGTCCAAGCTACACTTCTGACACCACTTTAATCCTAGCCTGTCAGCAACCAATGCGTCAGGCATTACAGGATCAACTTCTCCCGTACCACACAAAAATATTGCAAGTCGTACGAGAGGTATGGATGATGCATTTTATTGTCACTGGCTCTTTAACAATAGATTACTGCACAAAAACGGTCGCTATTAAATCACACATAAAGACACAGAATTCCCTATCCAGTCATATCCTATCCCTACAGCTAACTCTATCTACTTGGCTAAGGAAACGCGCATCGATGCGCTCACTATGAAAGTCAGTCCCCGTCTCCTATTCTACACGCGTGGCTACACAGCCCGCGGAAGGACCTTGTGCGTCCTTCGGCTTTTTGCGTGCTGCCACACTCAGCACGCTTAGAGTAGCCGTTCACTCTTGAGTGGCAATCCACTTATCCGTGGCTATCACGTAGGCGGGATTCTGCCGTGATCAGAGTGCTTACTCTCTGTGGTTGACACCTCCGTGTCTCATGAGAGAACTAGTTAATAGTTCCCCTTCCTATCACCTACCCTGCCCTCATGTAGGGGCACTGAGTTACCTCTAACTTACTGGAGGTAGACCACTCATTCAGGGTGGTCTTCTATCTTGAGGTAGACCACTCCTTCAGGGTGGTCTTCTATACTTCAGTCTTTGACAGGAGTTAAGTAAGTAGTGTTGCATGCAGATATTCTGTTTATTTTCATCACATTGTCCCAAGTGCTGTGATGTCGGTTCTTGACTCAACCCGTCTTAACCAGTCAATTAATTAATCACTTGAGCCAGGTCCATGGATGCCATAGAATAATGTAGCCTTTTACCTGGCAGGCTGCATTGTATGGGAGGTGCAAGAATTAATTCATGAGAAATCACACCCAGGTGATGTCATCTGCATGGATGGCTCTGTGCTACGAGGCAATAGAAGTGCCTTTGGGTTAGCTTTATTGTGCAATAAGCATTTTGTCCTTGTGGACCGATATCATCAAGTTCTCTGCCAGAAGTGTTGGCGTTCATGGCTCTCCACAGATGACAGTCTTTGGT